>JAZGLO010002005.1:277500-309620 GCA_036873155.1 Biomphalaria sudanica
GCTTATATCAACTCACTCTGTCTGTCTGGGTGGATTCTTTTACTGTTTTAAAGTAAGGCCGAGTGTCCTGTGTTTTAAAGTAAGGCCGAGTGTCCTGTGTTTTAAAGTAAGGTCGAGTGTCCTGTGTTTTAAAGTAAGGTCGAGTGTCCTGTGTTTTAAAGTAAGGCCGAGTGTCCTTCTTTTAAAGTTAGGCCGAGTGTCCTGTGTTTTAAAGTAAGGTCGAGTGTCCTGTGTTTTAAAGTAAGGCCGAGTGTCCTTCTTTTAAAGTTAGGCCGAGTGTCCTTCTTTTAAAGGTAGGCCGAGTGTCCTGTGTTTTTAAAAGTAAGGTCGAGTGTCCTGCGTTTTTTAAAGTAAGGTCGAGTGTCCTGCGTTTTTTAAAGTAAGGTCGAGTGTCCTGCGTTTTTTAAAGTAAGGTCGAGTGTCCTGCGTTTTTTAAAGTAAGGTCGAGTTTCCTGCGTTTTTTAAAGTAAGGTCGAGTGTCCTGTGTTTTAAAGTAAGGTCGAGTGTCCTGTGTTTTAAAGTAAGGTCGAGTGTCCTGTGTTTTAAAGTAAGGCCGAGTGTCCTTCTTTTAAAGTTAGGCCGAGTGTCCTGTGTTTTAAAGTAAGGTCGAGTGTCCTGCGTTTTGAAGTAAGGCCGAGTGTCCTGTGTTTTAAAGTAAGGCCGAGTGTCCTTCTTTTAAAGTTAGGCCGAGTGTACTGTGTTTTATAGTAAGGTCGAGTGTCCTGTGTTTTGAAGTAAGGCCGAGTGTCCTGTGTTTTAAAGTAAGGCCGAGTGTCCTTCTTTTAAAGGTAGGCCGAGTGTCCTGTGTTTTTAAAAGTAAGGTCGAGTGTCCTGCGTTTTTTAAAGTAAGGTCGAGTGTCCTGCGTTTTTTAAAGTAAGGTCGAGTGTCCTGCGTTTTTTAAAGTAAGGTCGAGTGTCCTGCGTTTTTTAAAGTAAGGTCGAGTGTCCTGCGTTTTTTAAAGTAAGGTCGAGTTTCCTGCGTTTTTTAAAGTAAGGTCGAGTGTCCTGTGTTTTGAAGTAAGGCCGAGTGTCCTGTATTTTACAGCTTTGTTGGTTACTGTTACGTTTCGGATGTTCCTTCAGAATTAAAGATCCTAGCCCAAACCTCCAGCTGGACTGTTAATATTTCTATCATGTACATGTATATATTTTATTTTACAAAGATACCGAGTGAAAAATATATTTAAATTATTGATAATTAAGGTTCGAGGAAAAAGTTTTACTCTGTGCCTTAAAATCTCTGCATCTTCCTTGATGTCTGTCTGTCTGTTTGTTTGTCTGTTTGTTTGTGTCAGCAGGGTACATTTTTAAACATGTTTTAAGATTTAGATAACGAAGAGATGTGAAGCTATATTCTTTTGAAATGTTCAGGCTATCTGATAGTGTGAGAAGTTTTCGGATTTAGAGAAACTGCAATGTCTATAGGTTTTAGCTCGTAAGGAATTCAGAGCCAGACAGAAAGACCAGAGAGAAAGAGCGAAAGAGTATTGAGAATAAGGAGGGAGATAGAGAGAGAGAGAGAGAGAGATGAGATCAGAATATTTAGGATTGAAAAGGGCGGGTGTGGCAGATATTTCCAAAACCTGTTCCCTCCGTCTGCAACTAATTTGACCAGACGAGTTCTACCTGATAGGTATACACGTGACAGCGTTAGAGAAGGAGAGGCGGTGGTAGTGAACAAGCTTGAGCTAAAGGAGTCGGGAAGGGCAAGGGGGGTGGGGGAGGGTAAGGGACAAGGTGCCGGGTGGATGAGCTGACAAGTCCAGTCAGTAGAAAACATTTTGTTTGGTCCCTGGGACTCTGCCAGCAGACGCTGCTGTAAAACACCAACTGTCGACATTTTGTGTCTGAACTGTTTAGAGACACATTCAACTACCTTATTCCTGTACACCATCTTGACACACACCCCTCCATCTCCCCCACCCCTCTCTCCATCCTTTTACCTTTAACAGATTTTCATTTCAAGTCTAATCCCACGCCCCGTACACCCCCATTTTTTTTTCACATTTTAAATTCTGGGTTTTTCCAGCCAGTTTTAATTAAGATATTTAAGTTATTTCTGTAAAGTCATGAGGCTTATGCTATTACTGACATTTCTAATCAGTACAATGCAGGGGTGCTCAACCATTTTAAGCAAGGGGCCATGTATATGTTGCGGTCCAAACCCGAAGTGTTGCCAGTTTGCGAACTGGCCGGCCGTTTCGAGAAATGGCCTAAACTTGTGGCCAATATCCGAACAAATGGAGTCAAATGGGACCAATCCTTTATGACTTCCTTGTAAACTGTGAACAGAAGTTTGAAGATACCGAAAGTCACGGGCTCAATGTGGCCTTGGTTTTGACAGCACTGTTATAATACATAATTAGACTCTTTATAAAAAGACAATAAGTATATAACAAATAATTTCTCTAGTAAGGTTATTTTTACTATTGCTGCTACTAGATTAATGGCAAGAAAAAACGATTTCGGAACTAGTCGGAACCGATATTCCTAAGTTATGCAGACTTGAGACTTCCTTATCGAAATATAGCTGTTTTGTCCATCATAGGAGTTGATATTTTAAAAAAATCTCAGTTGCTAGTAATGAAAACATTTACAAATTTCCATTCGAAAATAGATGCAAAGAAGTATATTCATTATGCAACTGCTGTGGTTCTCTCGGAATGTTTATTTCATATAGTAATTATTTCAAATTATTTGTAAGGTCTTCTAAATTTGCATAAAGCGCTCTTACCCGAAATGAAGTTGTTCATTTCTTGTCTCCTTTACCACGCGCTCCTTTGACACCATCAAAACAATTCAAGACTACAAGTATTGGCGCCCAAAGTAATCGAACCCATCGATTCTTTCTTTTTGTCGATTACTGACAAGACATGTACCCGCCATTTTCATGTTTTTTTTTTTTTTGTTCTCCTTCAACTCCCGCGTTTTCTTACCCTCCACCTCCATCCCCCCAACTCCTCCTGCTTCTTCCTGTAACTGCTTTACTTGGCTGCGTCTCTTAAGACCTGGCCAGGGACAACAGAGTCTAAATCGATGGTCCACCATACCCCCCCTCCCTCTTTTCCCCTGTCTCAGTAGCAACGCGGTGACGTGGAAAACTGTTGACAGTCAAACATTCCATGACCTGGTTCCTGTGTCTAATCCAGGATTCTGGGAGCGCCATCCCCCCGTCTTTGATGGTTTGCGTCAGTGACGCAAGAGCCCGAGAGAATCGATGGCACCAGAGTGACAAACATTTTTCTGCTGACTCTAAGCTGTTATTGAGTCAGGGGCGGGAAAATTGTTGTCCCGGGATAGTTCATGGCTAGCAGACGACAAGCTGAAAATTGGAAACGAGGAAATATCAGGATACGAATATTAAATTATAGTTTCAGATGGTCTTTCAAATTTCTGTTTTCTTTCTCACATTTCTAGATATCTCATTTCTATTTCTTCTCAGCAATAAAACTTGCATCCACTTTCTGATTATCTCCCTCTTCTTTGAATTTGTATTTTTAGATAATTAATCTTGCAAGATAAAAAAAAAAGGGCTTCTGTGTGTTATTGTATGTTTCCTTAATTGTTGTTGCTTTAGATATGTAAGTATGTGTATATGTTTGTAAGTATCTGTATATCTTTATGTTTAGGTATGTATGGGTGTATGTATTTTATTAGTTTTATTTCAGTTACTTCCCTCTCTTCGAAGTTAAATTTTCGTATATTTTTGTAAAAATGACGGGTAGTTTAAAAGTCAAGGGATAATCATTAAGTAGTTTTATACAAAAACGAGAAATCTAGTACTTTCATATAGTCCAGTTTAAAGACCATTTTTCTGTGCTCTATATGATATAGTAAGAGTATAATTCAAAACTGAGTAAACCTTTTCTAGATTTATTCTTGTTCTTGTATCACTGCATTTAACTAAAAAAAAGTACACTAGAGTGCTATATCACAAATACTATACCATGCTAGATCTCATGTGGACCTGCGGAGTGAGGGGGTGACTGGGGGAATGTTTCCTTGCTGCCTTTAGGCGCTCAGCAAACACAACTTCAGCTTGAGTTGGAATTCGAACCCCGAACCCTCTAAAAAGGTATTTTCCAAATTTAAACCATAACCCCTTAAAGCAGCGCACATGCCATATTCCAAGTGGAATTATTGTGGCTGGCTTTAAACTAGATCTCTTGATGGGCAGTGTGTACGCAAGCTGACTCCATGGTAGCCGTAACGTGAGCTCCTCTGTGCCCAGTTCTGACAGGTTTCCATGTAGAGCGACTTGCCTCAAAACGCTCTGACCCCCATTTTGTTTCCCCTGGTCACTCTGACCTTTTCGGTCTATTTCTGCTGCTCCATTAATACCTGATGTGCGAAAGTATTTGGGGAAAAGGAGAAACAAAAATGGAGGGTGGAGAATTTTTTTAAAAGTGAAAATTGTCAAAAGATGCTGAGTTCTCTAAATTAAATTTCAAAATGTTTTTTGTTTCATTAACGCAGACATGTGAGACTCCGTGTGACAAACTTAGCTTCTCCATTTTTTTAAATTACTAAATACTCTCACGCACAAAAATGTTTTTTTAAATAACGTCATCAAAAGTTGTTTTCTTTTTCTGAGTGACACGAAAAAACATTTCTACACAAATCCGGTCACATGATCATCACTATTTTAACTTCGTCTTAAGATGTGTAAAGTGTGTTTAGGTGTGTCTATGTGTTTCGTGTGTTTGGAGGGGGGGGGATTGGGAAAGTGTTGATCTTGTTCCTACTATGATTTTCTTGTATTGTTTTGTTTTTGTTTTTCCAGCCATGTTCCAGAGATGACATTATCGCCACGTTGCCCAGGTTGGAGCTTGTCTGTCTTTGCTCGATGCTTATCGATCCTTCGAGTGTCTGTCAATTCTATTATTTGTTTGTTTCTCGCGTGTATTGTACTGTCTATTTGTCTGCCTTTTCATCCCCGAGTGATCTGGCTTTCAAATCTTTGCATATCGGGCTACAGGCTTATGTTTGATTTTGTGTGTGTGTGTGTGTGTGCAAACAAATTAATCTTGATCGTATAGCAGGACCCAGATCTTTGAATGAAATGGAGATATTAGATCTCAGAAAACAAAATGTTCAGAAAAATATGTACACAACATAAGGGAACTTTATATAGCTTAAATGTCAAACTATATTTGGACGCATTTCTCTTCTAGTCAAGTCGTAGATGCTTTGTTGTGACCTGTTTCTATTTAGTGTCTCATGGGCTTTAGTTGTTTTTTTTTATAATCCTCTAGGTCCTCATTCGTGAGTTCAATGGATTCGATGAGACTATTTAGAACATATTATTTCTTAGCTATTTTGTTTCTGTATCATCTCTTCCTAATGTATAGTAGCATTGAATACTTACTGACCACATTTCAAACATGTTTTGGTCGTTCAGTACACAAAATGTAGATTTGCAAATACTCCGAGTTTGATTTTGTACAATATGTTTCAGTTTTACCGTCTTACGAATGTTGTTTTTTATTTATATATATTTAATTCTGAGTAATAACTCTTAATCTGTGTGTAAGCAAAGATCTAGGACGTATCTCATCGTAACAAAAGATCTATAGCTTATTTCAGTGTTACAAAAGATCTATAGCATATTTCAGTGTAACAAAAGATCTATAGCATATTTCAGTGTAACAAAAGATCTATAGCATATTTCAGCGTAACAAAAGATCTATAGCATATTTCAGCGTAACAAAAGATCTATAGCATATTTCAGTGTAACAAAAGATCTATGGCATATTTCAGCGTAACAAAAGATCTATAGCATATTTCAGTGTAACAAAAGATCTATGGCATATTTCAGCGTAACAAAAGATCTATAGCATATTTCAGTGTAACAAAAGATCTATGGCATATTTCAGCGTAACAAAAGATCTATAGCATATTTCAGCGTAACAAAAGATCTATAGCATATTTTAGCGTAACAAAAGGTCTATAGCATATTTCAGCGTAACAAAAGGTCTATAGCATATTTCAGTGTAACAAAAGATCTATAGCATATTTCAGCGTAACAAAAGGTCTATAGCATATTTCAGTGTAACAAAAGGTCTATAGCATATTTCAGTGTAACAAAAGATCTATAGCATATTTCAGTGTAACAAAAGATCTATAGCATATTTTAGCGTAACAAAAGATCTATAGCATATTTCAGTGTAACAAAAGATCTATAGCATATTTCAGTGTAACAAAAGATCTATAGCATATTTCAGTGTAACAAAAGATCTATGGCATATTTCAGTGTAACAAAAGATCTATGGCATATTTCAGCGTAACAAAAGATCTATAGCATAATACAGCGTAACAAAAGATCTATAGCATATTTCAGCGTAACAAAAGGTCTATAGCATATTTCAGCGTAACAAAAGGTCTATAGCATATTTCAGTGTAACAAAAGATCTATAGCATATTTCAGTGTAACAAAAGGTCTATAGCATATTTCAGTGTAACAAAAGATCTATAGCATATTTCAGTGTAACAAAAGATCTATGGCATATTTCAGTGTAACAAAAGATCTATGGCATATTTCAGCGTAACAAAAGATCTATAGCATATTTCAGTGTAACAAAAGGTCTATAGCATATTTCAGTGTAACAAAAGATCTATGGCATATTTCAGCGTAACAAAAGATCTATAGCATATTTCAGTGTAACAAAAGATCTATGGCATATTTCAGAGTAACAAAAGGTGTATAGCATATTTCAGTGTAACAAAAGATCTATAGCATATTTCAGCGTAACAAAAGATCTATAGCATGTTTCAGCGTAACAAAAGATCTATAGCATATTTCAGAGCCCTAATCATATAATGTGTTCATAATTTTGCCTTCATTAAGAAAAAGAACATCTTTCACTCACCTTCCCACATAAATCAACATTCAATTTCATTAGTTGATATAAAACAAGGTGGGCCCCGAGGGGGCCTGTCAATGCTTATCCTTGTCTATAGCTATACATACAGGACGGTTCCGTAAGATGATACTGATACCGCGCCAGATCTCTGGCGATAGCTCGGGAGGGAAACGGCCGCGGAAGATAGGACCAGGCGTTCATAAATATGACAGGCTTCATTTACCCCCGGACTAGTGTACTCTCGACGGAATACAAATTAAAGAACATTCTGGGATGTCCAACCTCATTTCTGTGTTGGTCAGTGAGAAATCAGCGCCATCTGGTGTTTTGAATATCACTTTTATCAAGACCCAGAATTCATCTATAGACAATTTGACTTATTCTGTTAACCTTGATTTACATCCGTGTGTCCTGGGAATGAACTATATACATGAACCACAAGTTAATAAAGATGCGGAAATTATTATAGAGTTTTTACAAATGTTTGCATAATTGGAATACAGATTAAGTTCTTACTTTTAATAGAAAATTTTAGAAACCTATTCGCATTGCAATGTTTACAGCGCTATTCCCTAGCCACCTTGCCAGACTCTCCAAAGAGTAAATATTTAAAGAACATTTTCACATAATCAATACAGCTGGTTAGAGCCTAGAACATTCTAAAAAAACGAAAGTCTCTCTGTCTTCATTTAACTCACAACTTTTTGGCTAGAAAGCCAAGCGCTTTACATCTCTGTCACTTCATTTCCATTGTCACCAAGCTTCTATCAACTCACTCAGACTGTCTGGTACACATTTTGTACACGTTATTTCTACCACTTTCTATTCCCTGATCAATTAGAAACTTTGCGACATTATCTATTGTCGAAGACAATGCACCAATCAATCAAAAGTTAACCAGTTAGTTAATTAGTTAACGGTAATTCCTATAGAGATGCTTCTTGTGTTTGTCAGTAATTGCGCGGTTATTTCCATTATACTCGCTTTATTTTTTTAAGTATTTTTTAATCAGTGTTTTTTTTTTATATTAGGATTCGAATTATACTTAAATCTTACAAGCCATTATTATGTTGAAAGTTTAAATAATCAATGCTTTTCTAAGACCATCTACAGGGATTTTGTGATTTTGTAAACATCCTACTACCAAACAGAAGGTGCTTATGAGTTTAACCAGTTAGAATGTAACAGCTCGTGGAGTTCTAGGTACATTTAAGTCTATATTTAAAGCCAGTCCTGTCCCTGAACAATCAATAATCTGAACACTACTTCAGAGGCCAGGAGCTAAACAAAATTTCTGCTAGCAGACGAGAAGATTATCTCCACTGGGAAGCTGCCATGCTGCAGGTCGAAATGGAACTGCGCGCAAACATTTCTAACCATGCTAAGAAGATTGCTCCATTTCGAAACGGCGCAACTCTGAGAAATGAGCAGTTCGCAAGTTTTCTCCAGCAAATAGATTTGTGTAATCAATAAAGATTTGGAGCTGACTTCTTCCCTCCCCTTTTTGTTGCCTACCCCCCCCCCCACACTTTTCCACACGTTCTCGTACTCTCTGCCTTAAATGTTTAGAGAATTCGATACCGCCCAGCATTTGGGGCTGGCAAATTTGAATAATTGTTGAAATCGTGTGTGGCAGGTATCGATTTCAGATTTAAAAAAAAATGTTTGACTATTTTGAGTTTTGAGATGGAGAAATGTCATTGAAAAGCGAAATGTGCCGTGACCACTAAACTATGGTACGAGCTTTTCCAGGAAGGAAATCAATCCGTTTTTCTATAACCTTGACCCTTTGGTTCTTTGAAAGCGTTGTGTAACCTTCCTCTCCCCTCAAGGAGTAGATTTCAGGATGACAACTTGTGCTAGGGGAGCGAAATCTTCCTTTTCCTACATGAAAGGTCACATTGTCTAAATATAGATTTACATTTAGGAAGATGAACAAATAACGAATATAATCATCATATACAAAATTGTTTTTTCTTAAAGCTTGTGAAAGTAAAGACAAGTATATACTTCACTATGAATCAAAAGTTTGTTGGTTGTAGTAGGGTCTGTGTGTGGTCTAGTAGTTAAGCTTTCCTGAATAATCTGAATATCTTGGGGTCACGTCCTGTTTTATTAGCGTAATTGTAGATGTACATTAGTGGTAACATCTACATTAGTAGTAACATCTACAGTACTGTAAATATCTACATTACTGGTAACATCTACAGTAGTGGAAATATCTACATTAGTGGTAACATCTACATTAGTGGTAACATCTACATTAGTGGTAACATCTACAGTAGTGGTAGCATCTACAGTAGTGGTAATATCTACATTAGTGGTAATATCTACAGTAGTGGTAATATCTACATTAGTGGTAACATCTATATTACTGGTAACATCTATATTACTGGTAACATCTACAGTAGTGGTAATATCTACATTACTGGTAACATCTACAGTAGTGGTAACATCTACAGTAGTGGTAACATCTACATTACTGGTAACATCTACAGTAGTGGTAACATCTACAGTAGTGGTAACATCTACATTACTGGTAACATCTACAGTAGTGGTAACATCTACATTACTGGTAACATCTACATTACTGGTAACATCTACATTACTGGTAACATCTACAGTAGTGGTAACATCGCATGTCTTCAGAAAAGTCAGAATTGTGTTTAGTGGAAGGGACACAGCCCACAGCCTCTATTTAATGCCAATCAGTCACATGACTCTTGATTTTGCATTTTTGTAAGGGAGGAAAGGGCATTGATTGGATAATTAGAACTCTGGACACAATCAACGCTAGCCACTGCTCTCGGTCAAACCCTACCCGAAGTTACGATCTTTTTTTTAAATAATGTCGACTGTACCTTGTCATTGTGAACCTTTGACCTTTTGTGTTTTAAATAAAATTAACCTTATTTTCTACATAGACAACGTTTTTAGCTTGAGGAGCAGACGTGTAAGGGAGACATGATGACGACATTGTAGTGCCTACCATGAATCTTAATTGTCAAGTAATTTTTACTTGAAATCAAGTTTGAAAATGTTCTAAGCAGTCTTCTAAGACTGATATTTCAAGGACATGGAATTAGTGTCAAGGACAATGCACCTGTGAGGTAATAGGAACCAGAAATAGTGTTTTTTTTAACTCTTTCCGCTGAATAGCATGTAAACAATCATTAAATAATCTTTGTGTTTAAAGTTCCCTTGATTCACTCAACAAATTCAATCTTCACTCTCATCCATCATTTCAAATCACATGAATCACTCAGAGTTGTAGGTTTAAGGGTTGCATGGCATGAAAAATCCCCCCCCCTTTTTTTTTCTGCCTTCACCTCGGTGCCCCAGAAAAATTACTAGAAATATGTCTTTGTGTAGTGCCCCCCCCCTTTCTTTTGTTTCCCCTATTTCATTGTTTTTACACAGGTTTAAAGCACACATGTGCCATGTCTAGTCTATGCACCTGGAGCAGACTCCTTTACAAAAGTCTTTTTTAGAAAAATTGCAGCCACGGGAAATATGTGTGTGAGTGTGTGTGTGTATTTGTATTTTGGTGAAGAGGGGGAAAAAACATGCATAAAACTGGGGAAGGCGGAGGGGGGGTTGGGTTTACAATTTATCGAACAATATATTTCCCCCCACACCCCGGCATTTATTTTTTTTTCCTCGCGACAACGAGAAACGATACAATAACGACTCAAGGCTGTCAGGGTTTTTGTGGTCGTCCTACTAGGAAGTGACGAAACAAGACCAATGCCGCGGACTTCACCCCTGTTAATGGAACGAGACATAGTGCATGGGCTCACAAAGTTGGAGACCCAGCACAGGAAAGCGTATGGCGGCCATTGACGACGGCCATTGATTTATCCATATAATGCTAGTACAGAGTGGGCACGTTTTTAGTTCAACCCCCCCCCCCCAATAAAATCATCGAGTGTTTCAAGTCCTCCCATGCCCCCATCTCCTCTTATTACCCCACCCCTTCCTTTCTTCAGTGCCGCCACTGCTTCAGAACGTGTCGACCTTCAAGGTCAAGGATATTAGAACACGAAAAATACGCCGCTGAGGTGTGAAACAACCGGGAATGGTACGGAGTGAGCCAAATAGCACGTAGAGAAAGGGGGGAGGCGCTATTAATTATTGATTTTTTTTCCCTTGCCAGCAAGGGGGAAATTTAACAGGACAACCTGCAGACGTGCAGGCAAAATGCATTCTTCCTGTTGGGCTGTCAAGTCGATGTTGAGTTACTGCCCCTTAAAGGACAGGAAACCTGGCCTTGTACGGAATCGGGAATTTGTTTCTGCGTGTTGTGGCGCATTGGTGTCATGAGGGCATGAAAATAGGGTTTGGTTATACGTGACGCAACTTCTAGAATTAGAAGGAAGATATGATTTTCATTTAGAAACTAGACTCCCAATCAGGTCCGGAATTTAGTATGTATAGGCCCCAATATTTTTTTTCGAAAGCTTTTATAAATATCCAATTATGAATGAAAATATTTTTATATATAATTCAGAAGAAAGAAATAGCGCTCTTGTAAAATTAATCTCACTCTGCTTTGAAAAAATATATATAATATGCATATTTTGGTTTTAAAAAGTGTATATAGTCTATACTTGAATTTGTTGAGGATTTAGCCCTTGTTAGACACACTATCGTAAATCCGGAGCTGTATTTACTTCTTCCGAACATGCTACAAGGGTACACTTCTAAGTCACGATATTTTTGCCAGCCGTAAAAATGCAAACAAATAAAATACTTACAATTTTTGAGCTGCGAAAATTCAAAAATATGTCTTTTGTGGATGCTGTAGCCCTGCTTGCCCTCCCTTAAATCCGGCCCTGCTTGTAATTAAAGGAAAGTGATTTCTGATTTCTTGTTAGCTTATAAAAATTAGATATCTACTCAGTTTCCTTCAATATTCGAAGAAGTGCTTGTTTCTTGAGGTATAGAAAATCTCTTTGTTTTATAACACCTGAGTGGTAAAACATCTGGATTCGGAACCATTGGGTCTCGGGTTTGAATCTTGGTGAAGGCTGGGATTTTGAATTCCGGTATTGAGAGGGGGGGGGGGCTTAGGATCCCCTAACTCCATCCAACTCTGATGTGTACCTGGCAGGACTTGGGAAAAGAAAATGCGGTTTGTCGTTGTGCTGGCCACATGACTCCCTCGTTAAAAGTATCTCGTAACAGTTGACCTTGACACTATCTGCCCCCCCCCCCCCCCGCGTGGGTCTAAAAGGGACAACTTTACTTTCTGTTTGATTCATTAGTTTAATCCCCCCCCCCATTTGTAAAGAAGTACATTTACAACTAAAGAAAATAATCTTTAATCTGCATTTATGCACTCTGTCTCTCTTCGTATTTTATCATGTCTTTTTCTCTTTCCTCTCTCTCTCTCTCTCTCTCTCCTTCTCATTTTCTCTCGCAGACACAAACAAGTAAACAGATAAACACTTTGACAAAGAGAAACACACAGATGGACACACACATAGAAACAGTCAAACGAAATTAGTTCCATAGGAACAGTTGTTTTTGTCCTCGCAATAATGAAACAAAAAAAACAACAAACAAAAAAAACGACTATCCGTGAGCCATACAACAAAGGGAGGTAATTTAATTTTTTTAGTTAGCCACCACAGCAGACGTACCGGAGCGAGGGGGAGATATGTCACAACAACCCGTTCACCATGTGTCACAATAGTCATTTGCCACGTTTTCAAAACAAAAAAAAAAAGACTTCTGCCCCTCCCTACTCAAGCCCACACCGCTTCTGTTTCCTGTTGTTTTTTTTTCTCGGGTCCTACCCTGCCGTCTGCGCGCTGAGATTACGGCCCTTGGGACTCTATCCCTTGACGCTGGGTATAGTAAACCCGGAAGAGGATCGTTTGACCAGATTTTTACAGTGGTGACAGCTTCAATACAGAATAAAACATTCAGTGATTTACACTTGGACAGATTAGTTTTCCCATGGCTCAACGCGTGGCGGCTAAAACCAGGGTTTGAAACATCCAACCAATTTTTTTCCGTAATTTTCTTTTTCAATTAGCAAAAAAATTGCAATTTTACAAAGAGAAAGTGGTAGTAGAAAACACACAGACAGAAAGACACACTCACACAGACACACACAAACATATATATATAAATATAATACATTTAACGAAAAATGAAACAAAAAGTCTTTTGAAAATTTGAATTTATTTTGAATTTCATCGATTTTCTACCATCGATAAGTGATGGAAAGTTTAAAACTGTTCATTGAGGCGTGGCAGTGATTAAGTATCATTCTAACTAGAGACTTGTCTCTTCTGCCTCTTTGAGTACAACCTCTTTCACCAATGTCCTTTATTTGCCTTATCCGACCCTTCGAAATTCATACATCGAAATTCATACCAATAGTGCGCATTGAAGATTTAGAAACTCTTGTTTTATGAGATTCGTCGATTTTTTAGGCGGAAATGCAGACCATGACACTGTGGTGGAACCTGGAAGTTTTTATAGCCAAATGCTGAATCTGACTTATGATGATCAGTTTCCATGTTTGCTCGATTTTTGACTGCAAAATTCATCCTCAATTGGAAGTCGAAGACATGAGCTATTGTAACCACTTGACATAAATAGCTAGATTTAGGACACATTCATGTTTGAACCTAATGTTTGTTTCTTTGCCCCCCCTACCCTCCCTCCAACCATTCTCTCCCTGTCTTTGTCTCAATTCTGTTCACTCACACCATTCTACAAATTTTCTTATTTCGCGATTCAAAGTACCCGGTGCTTAATTTTTTTAATTCCAGTTTGAACAAAGGTTTTGGTCAAAAAAAATATGTCTCCACTGGGCTCCCCGTGGCTCGCTGAAATCCGTAGATTATGGCTCTGCACCACACTGCTGTGCAGTGTAATCATCATCTAATGATGCCGGTCCAGCTTTATGACAGAATAATGTTGATTTAATTTCATTAATTGAGATTACAGCTTGATCCAGACCTCAATGGCTACCACAACATCTTAAAATAATTTGATTTAATTAGTTTTAACATTATGATTGGTATTGACACAGGAATTGTTTTAATTGAAATTGTTTATAGGCCCTACTAGTTCTTTCTTTCTTTCTTTCTTTCTTTCTTTTTTCTTTTCTTGTCTTCTTTTTGAATCATTTTTTGTCAGATTCGTCTTCTCTATTTTCTCTTCCTCTCTCTCTCTCTATCTCTGTCTTTCATTATCTCTTTTTTTTTGTTTCTTTCTATTATTGAAGCGCTTGTTTTTATGTCCATCTCGTTTTCATGTGTTCGTAATCTTTTGTTTTGTTACATTCTTCCATCTTTTTATCTTTCCATTTCATTTTTAATTTTTTTTGTTATCTTGTTGAAGTCTCTTTTGAAATGCAATCCCACCTTTTTTTTACTTAATACATATCTGTTTAGTGAACAAGTAAGCTGGTAAAAAGATTAATTTTGTTACGAAACTTCGAAACATCCCTAGGACAGGCTAGTGCAAGAAAGACATGACAGCAACAACACTAAGAGAAGAACGAAAACTATCAAACACGAGATAGAAATAGAAAAGACAATATTTACATTCTGAATTCCGTTTCTTTAGATGAAGGAACTTTAAAAAGTTGAGTTGGAATGTTTACGTACGGAACAAAATACAAGTTCGTTCATGATTGTTGTTTGATATGCTTCCGCATGCTGTGATGATGTTGGTGGTGGTGGTGGATATGATGATGTAGTTTTTGCGAGATGATGATGATGTTAAACGTTTTGGTGGAGATGAGGAAGTTGTTGTTGGTATTCTGTGTTTTAAAACTATATTTGTTGACACCCCAAGACATGAAAATGTATTCAAAATCAAATTGTAACTCTGTAACTAATTAATACAAAAACTATATAAAAAGGTTCTTAAATAAAAAAAAATCAAAACTAATTTCTTATTCCTCATGCTGGGATAAAGTCCAAATAGGTTTACTTTCTCAAGTGCCATACAAGGATCATATGTCTAAATTACCCAGAAAAACATAAGAATGCAGCTCCAATCACACAATGACTTGATTTGATTTACACATGAAAGGAAGAAAAACTTTGATGTTAAATTATTTTATGACAAAATTTAACTGAACAATAGAGTGATTCACAGAGGGACTCTCCCATACAGTGTTTTTAAAACAACTCCTAGGCTACGCTAACCAATGCTTCGCTTGAAGTGAATGATTCCTAACCAAGAGATGTCGAAGCTCTAGGCATAAATTCACAGAAATAGTCCGTAATGTCTTTTTCTGAAGCCCCAGTATCTATTCATAAATCCTCTTCAAAATAAACAATCTATCAAAAGTCGAACTCAAAACCACAAACCGTGAACAACTCTACCTGTATTAATCCCTGGAAATCCTCAGGTGTAACAGGTAAGCCTACTTACCTTCGAATAGTTTTGCTTCATATATATATTTTTTTTACCTTCTTGTCTTTTTATTCAGAGTTCGTTCTCTCTGTCTATCCTCAAAACCTCGTTCAGTCTTTCGTTACCTTGTCCAACGACTTGCTTAGATAAGCTTACGTTGTGTGTGTGTGGGGGGGGGAGAGAGAGAGTACTCGTGTGAGAGTGTGTTTTCTAATCAGGGAGGGAAGGAGTTTATTGAATTTTGCACCTTACGCCACTTGTGCACCTTACGCCACTTGTGCACCTTGCGCCACTTGTGCACCTTACGCCACTTGTGCACTTCGCGCCCTTGCGCACATTCTTGCTTTCCCACCATGCTGAACTGAATGTTTGCACATTTTTTCCTACCAGGGATCTATTGGTGAGAACCGAACCCTGTCTCCTTTGATAAATGTGCAGCCTACCTTAGTTACCAAACCACTGACAACTTTCAAGGGCTATTTATAATGCCTTGTCTCGGTATAAGTGTTTGTTTAATATCAGGTTGTAGTGTTTCCTTGGTTACCTTTCAGCATCCTATTTTATTTCTCTCTTTTTTTTTCTAATGAACTATTACCAAAAGAAACAACAACGAAAAAAAGAAACCCTCATAAATAGAGAATACAACAGTGGGTGGGATAAGGTTGATTGCAAACTCTTCAATTCTCAAAGTAAAGAAAATTTAAAAACAAAGGAAGTGACGCAAAAATAAATAAATACAAGAATGAAACTAAAGAAAGGTGGGGGGGGGGGGGGGGGGCAAGGAAAGAGCGTAGGAATACAAATATTTAGAGAACGTAGTTCGATCTTTTTCTTAAATTTTAAATTGACATCTGCCATTGTATGTGTCTGTGTGTGTGTATGTGTCTGTGTGTGTGTATGTGTCTCTGTGTGTGTGTGTGTGTATGTTTCTGTGTGTGTGTTGTTGTTTTGACATTTCTAAATAAATTGTTTGAAATTGAAAGGTAAAGAGTCAAATACTAATCTTTGGGATTTAACAGCACATACAAGGGAGAGAAATAAGAATTTAGCAGACGTCAAATGTTATCAGACGACCTGCTCAATAGAACTAGAAACTTGAACGTGTGTACAGAACTGACACAAAGTGTGCTAAAAAAATAAAAAAAAAAAGGTTTATTACAATTTCAGATGCCAAAAGTTAAATAAACCTTTAATTAAAGTCAAATTACAAGCCCGCGTTGACTGACAAATTAGATAGATAGATAGATAGATAGATAGATAGATAGATGATAGATAGATAGATAGATAGATAGATAGATAGATAGATAGATAGATAGATAGATAGATAGATAGATAGATAGAACGGGTCGTGCTGGCTCATTGGCAAACCATGGGTTTTCGGGTTCAAATCTAGGCGAAGACTTGGATTAGTAATTAGATCGTAAAGGCGGTTGGTCGTTGTTCTGGCCACATAAACATCCTTTGCCACGCAGATCTGAATGTCTGATAGGAATACTTCACGTTACTTTGAAATTAGGGTTAGCGAGGGGGAGGGACAGAAAATAGAGGAGGATGCACGTAGACATACAAATATAGATACTGCTTATAGATATTAGACGAATCTGTGATTCAAATATTGAGAAGAGTATAATGCTACATTCCAATACAGATAAAACTTTCTAATTCAAGTATACAGAATGGAAATGCGCTGTTTTTGCAGAAAGAAATGAATTCTAACACTTATACACACACATATACACATTTCATTTCCTCCTCGGCGATGCTTCAATTTATTGATGTCTTTTTGTGACACCGCTTTCTTCTTGCCTGTGATTGTGGCGGTCTGTAGGGAGAAACTTATCACGGTTCAACAAAAGGCGGATGACAAAAAAACTTAAATAAACATCTATATACGGCAGGAGGGGCGGTTGTGGCGTACGTAGACTTTGGTGCCTGAATGGAGCTAGAGACGGCCAGATAGATCCTACACACACACACATACTCACTTTCGTCGACTAAAAATAACTCTCCGTCGAGAACGATATTAAACGTCAGAGTTTGGCTATAAACAGAAACTCCCAACTGCGTAACGTTTATATATTCAGGGGAGATCAATCTAGCTTTACTCTTAAATAACAAGAAAAATAAAATACAGGAAAATACTAAATAGTGAAAATAAAAGTGAAAATATAAGTTTAAAATAGTGATACGTTTTTTTTCTTTTCTACAAATAGCTGTTTAAAACTGTGAGCAGAGACAGTTTAGAAACCACAGAATAGAAGAAGCTAGAACATTTATTGTCAAATTAATTATTCCCCTTCTAGTTGATTTTATATAACATTTGTAGGAATTTCTACAAATCAAATAAGTACAACCAACTAAAATGTTATTTGACTTTAAGTCAGGCCAATTATAGAATATGCGTCCTCTTTTTGGGACCCTTCAACTTAAGTAACATTAAGAAACCAGAACAGACACAAAATAGAGCAGTGAGATTCAAAACAAACGAATTTGAACATTTGATTAGAGTTAAACCTTTAGTAAAAATCATTAAATTTTGAAAGCATTAACACAGAAGATTAAAAAGTAAAGTAGCAATTATACATAAAACACTCAACTATAATCTTCAAATACAAAAACAAAACCGAATAAAATACTCAGAAATACACAAAGATTCCTTGTTTCTCATGCTGGGACACATTTATACAAATACGTGTAAGTCATTTATTAACAAGCATGATTTGATTGACCTAGGGACACGGGTAGGGCGTAATCCTCTTTTTCTAATAAGTAACGTCTGTTATTTATAAAATAAAATATATATGAACCCAATCCTCCAAAAATGCGCAGAACACATGGTGTTTAGCGCGCAATATATACATATGCATATTAAAAACAAAATTAACTAAAAAGCTTAAGAAAGTTCGAATGAATTAGGACCCAAATAGAATAAGTATATAGAGCTTACATTATGTACACACCTTAATGCCAACTTTTACATTATTTAATATCCTTTTAAATCATTCTTCCCTAGCGCTATTAGAGCATGGAATGGGTTGCCTGATCTAGCCAGGAAAACCAGTGACTTGGCAGAATTTAAGTCATTGGTTAATATGCATGACTAAATGCACGACGCGTAGGACGTAATCATCTTCTTTTTATTTTTTTGAAGTAACGTTAGTAGTAGTATAAGATAAAAAGATAAGATAAAGATTTAAATATATATATATATGTACATTTAAAAAAAAGGGTTGCTATGGTGACGTTGAATATCTCCGTTGAGAACTTTATGATATCGTTTTTTTTTTTAATTTTCACGTCTTTTAGAGAAGATAAAATCATGTAGACATGTAGACTGCACCCGGTGTTGGTAGAGGTCAAGGCAATATTTTAAAAGCATGAAGAATCACCGCCATCTTGTATGTATGTAGCACTGAGCTCCGTTAGCACCTACCTTCACTTGTGTCAGATGGAGGCCTCTTTAAAATGCCATCATGGTGTTGTAAGTTGAGGTCTGCAAGTTTAGGGTTTGATTCTCAGGCATTTTTTTTTTAAAGTTCCTCCTAACTACAACATATGTGTTGCTCGCATGGGGGGGGCGGTGGCGGCGGCCCACCATCCTGTCAATGAGTGCAGTGGTTGGCTCACGGGCTGTGAAAACATCAAACCCATGTCTGGCACCTAACGGGGTGCGCTGGGAGGAAGATGGGGGCGGGTGGGGGGGGGAGGGAAGCCGATGCCGCCCCGAGGTCATTGTGTCTGGAGCGTCAATCATCGGAGACTGTTACCCGGGGGGGGGGCATTAAGGGAGGTAAATGAGAAAGGGAGGGGAAGGTTTTATCTTGAAGCCTAGTCATAGGTATAGTCAACCTACACACATATACACACGCGGTTACACAGTTTAGTCTGTGAGCCGTCATTTAAGGACAACACATCCTCTACTAGTGAGTAGTCAATGGCCAAGTGAAGACACATAAAGCAAATATAGAACCCAGAAAAATAAAACCCCAACATTTGTCCTTGTTAAAGTTTAAATTGACAAAGAAAACCGTTGACCTTTTCGTGTGGTTGTCATAGAAACGGGAAATGCTTTCTTAAGACGATGTTGTTTGAATCCAACTCAATTCACAATAAAGCTTATAGTTCGTTATGGTTAGTACCAAATTCTGTTTAACACTCATGTATTAGTTCGAATCCTAGTTGAGCAAGTTTTTTGTTTTAAATCTCTGTTGATGGTGGCTCAGAAGCAGAGTGTTTGAATAGCAAGCCGAAAACATTGGTTTAAATCCAAAAGAGACGTATATTTTAGAACTATCTATGCTAAACTAGAAAGTTGAAATGTTTGGGCATGGCGCTAGTCGATTATTTTCTTAACTGACATTGGAACTTAAATATCTGGAATGGGTAGATAACTCCGTTTAATCATCGTAGTTTCTCCAGCATTGCTGCGCTTGTTCATATTGTGTTGGAACTAATTAAAGTCCAAAGTTTTCGTTCTACCACTTGTGTTTCTGTGTATTCTTTCATAGCAGGTCGATATCGAGCTTAAGTGGGAACAGACGGATCCCTCCAGCGCGACAAGAAGTGGGCATGAGGCGTAAGACAAAGCAAAATAAGAATTTTGTCTTTGTCTTGATCACATAACGTCCGTATCTTGTTTGCAGCGTAACAGTTTGAACTTTATTTCAGCTTTAATAGCATAACCTAGGCAACTAGGCGTCATCAGAGGAAAACCCTGTACTTTCGTCTTATATATATCCATCCCCTAGAGACTGGGCGCGGAAACGGTGTGAATCATCATGAATAATTTCAACCATGTCTTAGAGGGCGCTGGCGTCTTACCATGCTCATAGGCACACCGTAACGCTGTGTCATGTTACACTGTAATTCTGTGTTGTGCGATGCTTATAGTTACACAACAACAATGTGTCATGTGATACACTGTAACACTGTGTCGAGCAGCTAGTTAGTTGCACAGTAACAATGTGAAACACTATATTTACATTCACTTGTAGTTACAAGGTTCCCTAACCTGTTAACACGTAACGCCCTGTGGCTACACCACAATACACCACTTAACCCCACTTATATCACTTTAACTCTTTCCAGTCGAGGCCTATGTCACCTATACTTGAGGCCTTTCACGATGTATGAGCCAGCATGGATTATTACTTTCAAGTTCGACAACTCTCTCAAGTGGTCATACAGGAAAAGAAACAAACAAAAATGGCGTCTCTTCCAAGACGTAGGGTGTAATGCTAAGAATCAATGATGCGGCAAGTCCCGTTCCTGACATCAAAATGCGAAGGTGGCTTGTTTTGAAATGAAAATGATTTCAAAGTTAAGATAATAAATTCCGGAAGCTTGATTCCGGCGTGATTCTAAATTAAAATACATAAGTCTAGACTTAATGGCAGATGGCAAACTTATTTACTTATAATAATAATACTTGTTATGTATTTATTTTATTTATTTTTGCACTTCAAATGAACTGTATGGTATCGATTTTTTCTAAATGTCTTAGATTTATAGATTTAGTTAATAGCCCATTGGCTTCATTTAGTCCCTATGTTTCTAAACTTCTTCTTTCTCATTTTACATGTCGGGAGGGGGGAGGGTTTAGATCAGTAATCTTATATCTGAGATGAACCGCGCAGTGGTTTCCAGATCAGGCAGTTCTCCGTATAGTTTTTTCTTCTAGGAGGGTTTTGGGGCCAGCGTCTTGTTCGGGCCTCTTGATATAGTATGCAGCTATAGTTTTGGGAACAAATTAATGTATTTTACTTAACTGTTAATAATGAAATGTCGCCGGCTAAATTGTAAGACGATCCATCTCCAATGAGGTCTTATGAAGCGATTGAATTTCACCTTACAATATGACTTTCACTCATTTCAATTTGATCCTTTCATTTCCTTAAAGATCACACATCAATTTATTTATAACTTTCAAAAATATACATATTCATTTGAAGAATAAAAACCTTACAATTATAATACATATGTAATGTTTATTATATAACGCCTTACAAACTTATTCAATGGCGAATAACTCTGCAATGACTAAACCAACAAGACCTAATGTAGCTCATGAATGGATCATCCCCATACCCTAACCCTAACCCTCGGCAAAGAATGAATTCATTATCCACCTATTGATCCGCGTAATTATATCTGAGAACAGAAATACGTACGCAAGCTAGTTCTGTGGTTATGCTAATGATGAATAATTAATTTTTCACGATCGATCTCCGCCATACAATGAATGGGTTTCCTTCAGGCAGTTAAAAGTCTCCTTGCATCCATCCATCTTTCTGATTTCTTTTTCTTAACCAATAGAATTCGACGTCTGCAAACCAGTGGTTGGAGCATTCTGGGAAATATTTTTCTGGTGATTAAAGCCGGAAGTGACAAAACGTTTTTCAACAAGTAAATGGACCTGACAATATTCATACGAAAACGGGATGTGGCTATTCAGCAATAGTATACCACAGTCAGCTTTAGATCCATCCTTACACACACAAACAGACACACATAAAGACAGGATCGGCCTTAGTCCACTGCAGCCTATGCGGTCGCAGTGGGCCCCTCGCTTTGATAGGCCCCGCTCTAATTCTAAGCGTAAATTATTAAATGAAATTATATAACGTAATTATAATTAGAGGGTTTCTGCAACCTCTTGATTTTCAAGGGCCTCTAAGAAATCCTCTGTAAAGGCAAAATGATTTAGAGTTTAGACATTTTTTTCACATGATATTTGAATTGAAGTAATATTAATCAGAGTAAATCTGATGGGAAATGAAAAGTAAACAACATAGCGTTTCTGTCTCCGCTTCTGTCTCTGCTTCTGTCTCTGCTTCTGTCTCTGCTTCTGCCTCTGCTTCTATCTCTGCTTCTGTCTCTGCTTCTGTCTCTGCTTCTGTCTCTGCTTCTGTCTGTCTCTGCTTCTGTCTCTGCTTCTGCCTCTGCTTCTGCCTCTGCTTCTGTCTCTGCTTCTGTCTCTGCTTCTGCCTCTGCTTCTGTCTCTGCTTCTGTCTGTCTCTGCTTCTGTCTCTGCTTCTGTCTCTGCTTCTGCCTCTGCTTCTGTCTCTGCTTCTGTCTCTGCTTCTGTCTCTGCTTCTGTCTCTGCTTCTGTCTCTGCTTCTGTCTGTCTCTGCTTCTGCCTCTTCTTCTGACTCTGCTTCTGTCTCTGCTTCTGTCTGTCTCTGCTTCTGTCTCTGCTTCTGTCTCTGCTTCTGTCTCTGCTTCTGCCTGTCTCTGCTTCTGTCTCTGCTTCTGTCTCTGCTTCTGTCTCTGCTTCTGTCTCTGCTTCTGCCTGTCTCTGCTTCTGCCTGTCTCTGCTTCTGCCTGTCTCTGCTTCTGTCTCTGCTTCTGTCTCTGCTTCTGCCTGTCTCTGCTTCTGCCTGTCTCTGCTTCTGCCTGTCTCTGCTTCTGTCTCTGCTTCTGTCTCTGCTTCTGCCTGTCTCTGCTTCTGTCTCTGCTTCTGTCTCTGCTTCTGTCTGTCTCTGCTTCTGTCTCTGCTTCTGTCTCTGCTTCTGTCTCTGCTTCTGTCTGTCTCTGCTTCTGTCTCTGCTTCTGTCTCTGCTTCTGTCTGTCTCTGCTTCTGTCTCTGCTTCTGTCTCTGCTTCTGTCTCTGCTTCAGTCTCTGCTTCTGTCTCTGCTTCTGTCTCTGCTTCTGTCTCTGCTTCTGTCTGTCTCTGCTTCTGTCTCTGCTTCTGTCTCTGCTTCTGTCTGTCTCTGCTTCTGTCTCTGCTTCTGTCTCTGCTTCTGTCTCTGCTTCTGTCTGTCTCTGCTTCTGTCTGTCTCTGCTTCTGTCTCTGCTTCTGTCTCTGCTTCTGTCTCTGCTTCTGTCTGTCTCTGCTTCTGTCTCTGCTTCTGTCTGTCTCTGCTTCTGTCTCTGCTTCTGTCTCTGCTTCTGTCTCTGCTTCTGTCTCTGCTTCTGTCTCTGCTTCTGCCTCTTCTTCTGTCTCTGCTTCTGTCTCTGCTTCTGTCTCTGCTTCTGTCTCTGCTTCTGTCTCTGCTTCTGTCTGTCTCTGCTTCTGTCTCTGCTTCTGTCTCTGCTTCTGTCTGTCTCTGCTTCTGTCTCTGCTTCTGTCTCTGCTTCTGTCTGTCTCTGCTTCTGTCTCTGCTTCTGTCTCTGCTTCTGTCTCTGCTTCTGTCTGTCTCTGCTTCTGTCTCTGCTTCTGCCTCTGCTTCTGTCTCTGCTTCTGTCTCTGCTTCTGTCTCTGCTTCTGTCTCTGCTTCTGTCTGTCTCTGCTTCTGTCTCTGCTTCTGTCTCTGCTTCTGTCTCTGCTTCTGTCTCTGCTTCTGTCTCTGCTTCTGTCTGTCTCTGCTTCTGTCTGTCTCTGCTTCTGTCTCTGCTTCTGTCTCTGCTTCTGTCTGTCTCTGCTTCTGTCTCTGCTTCTGTCTCTGCTTCTGCCTCTGCTTCTGTCTCTGCTTCTGTCTCTGCTTCTGCCTCTGCTTCTGTCTCTGCTTCTGTCTCTGCTTCTGTCTGTCTCTGCTTCTGTCTCTGCTTCTGTCTCTGCTTCTGTCTCTGCTTTTGTCTCTGCTTCTGTCTCTGCTTCTGTCTCTGCTTCTGTCTGTCTCTGCTTCTGTCTCTGCTTCTGTCTCTGCTTCTGTCTCTGCTTCTGTCTCTGCTTCTGTCTCTGCTTCTGTCTCTGCTTCTGTCTCGGCTTCTGTCTCTACTTCTGTCTCTGCTTCTGTCTGTCTCTGCTTCTGTCTCTGCTTCTGTCTCTGCTTCTGTCTCTGCTTCTGTCTCTGCTTCTGTCTCTGCTTCTGTCTCTGCTTCTGCTTCTGTCCCCCAGGTCTCCCCTCCACTTTTATGCAACTTACTAAAATCCGACCGAGACTTGAATATACCAGTATTCGAACTCCATACCCACCGCTTAACAACCCAGTGCTCTATCCCTTTGTCACTATCCCATCAATTTACCTGTACATAGAACAATGTAAAAGCATCATTCTCCACTCGTCTGCAAAAGTCATGCCACGCTTCCAATTTTATTCCTTTGTACCTTCTGAAGGGATTACACACATACGTTATGTACTCAGCTAATACTTAGTGTATAGAACAAAAGATGCAGACCCCTATACAGTGTACCCAATACCCGCTTGGAACAGGGAGCTCCTCTTCCCCCCCCCCACCCCATACTGAGCATCCCAGCGATGCCAGATCATTGCACCGAGTACACCAAAAGACTGCAATAAAAATCTTGAGTCTTCGTTCTTTGAGTATTACCAGACCACTCGTTCTGTTCAGCCATTTTTAACCACTCGATACAGCCTCATCAAGAAGAGGTTACACGTCTGGAATTATACAAAATAGGATTTAAAGAATAAAAACAGAACGAAACAAATGAAAAAAATAAACGAAACAAATAAAAACAAATAAAGAGAACTGAAAAAAACCAACATTGTTTTCTATTTTAAGCCGAAAGTAAAGTTGAAATTATATAGACATCTAATTGGAAAATATCAGTACACAAAAAAATGCGAGCCAGACGTCATAAAGGGAGACAAGAGACTCAATGTCTGGTTAATTATCTCTCTTGGTGATATTTCACTCTTTGAGTTATAGCTTCGAAACCAGAATAGCCTTGCTTCTCTCTTAAGTATTTTTAAAAAGTCGTTCCACACGGGAAACGAAATCTGGCTTCAGTGATACACTGGCATTAAAATTTGACACGTTTTTAGTTTTGGAGAGCTAACATTGTAAGTGTAGGACAGGTAAGGCCAATCAAGTCAAACAATTCAAAACTGGTCCCAATGGGGAAAAAAAAAACGAATTGTTTCAATAAAGAAATTGAATTCCAAAACTTGATATGATTTGGGAAGGAAAGGGGAGAGAAACAGAGACAAACTCCATTCTATCCAGACCCGCCAACTTGTGAATACCAGTGGGGTGCTCATTGTAGGATTCGGGGACCACTTTCAATCTATTTACTCTGGCTGAGAATTGCCATTTAAAAAATAAAGATGCATTAGACAAATATAATTGAACTTCCTTCTTAGTACCGTAATAATATTAAAATAATAATGAAATAATAATAATACTAGTACATACCTCCTCGTCATGATATTAATAATAATAACAATGATAAAAATTATGGACCACAAAGTAACAGGCGTGTTGTGGACCATCAAGATACTGGCGTACTGTAGACCACCAAGATACAGGCGTGCTGTGGACCACCAAGATACAGGCGTGCTGTGGACCACCAAGATACAGGCGTGCTGTGGACCACCAAGATACAGGCGTGCTGTGGACCACCAAGATACAGGCGTGCTGTGGACCACCAAGATACAGGCTTTTCTGTGGACCACCAAGATACAGGCGTGCTGTGGACCACCAAGATACATGCGTGCTCTGGAACACCAAGATACAGACGTGCTGTGGACCACCAAGATACAGGCGTGCTTTGGAACACCAAGATACAGGCGTGTTGTGGACCACCAAGATACAGGCGTGCTGTGGACCACCAGGATACAGGCGTGCTGTGGACAACCAAGATACAGGCGTGCTGTGGACCACCATGCTAACAAATTGAGAAACTTTGGGTAATGTAATGTAAAGGCAATGTCCATAGACGTAGATTTTCTCATCTTCCACTAGTTTCAAATTCTGAGAGTTGTGTGTGTGTCAGTGTGTGTGTGTATGTGTGTTTCTTTGATCTGTTACATCACACGCCATCTTTAAATACTTCTACATAATATCGTCTGCTGATCATAAATCTTCTATTAATATCAGAGCAAACCTTTTTTATATACATCTTTCTTACATAGATCACAAGACAGGAAGTAAAGAACCACCATCTTTGGAACACTTCTTAAGTAGACACCTTTTTAAATACCCCCCTCCCCCATAGCCCCTGTTTTGTTTTGTTTTTCAATTCCGTCCCCGTCAGCACAACAGCAAGAGTTTATCAAACTTAACTCGGAATGCATGCTGGGAAACCATCAAATATTTCCCTTCTCAATTTCGTAATTTACCTTTTTATCAGGCACAGAAACACACACACTCACACATAAATGTTTCGCGTGTCTTCAACCCCCCTACCCCCCGCATCTTGTGTGCGCCATATTTATTTTTTTTTCATTTCTAACCCAATCGTCTTGGTTCTTGGCTCATGGCTCCATACACGCTAGAAATGTTGATTAGCCATTATAGGCTGGCTGCAGGGAAAATATCACTTTGGGCTAATTTTGGCATTCGGCGCGATATTATACACCTCCGCCACCGCAAGAGTTACCTGTGAGACCCGGATGTTCTTGAATCCAAAAATTTATCATTTTTATTATTAGATCTTGATCTCATTGTCTCTGCATTGTTTGGGATTAACAGAAAGATGTCAGGGGAGAGATTTAGTGGGAATGGGGGGGGGGGAGGGTAAAATGGATGCTACAATGTGCTGTGATTATTAGCAGTGGAAAATGACAAATAATACGTAATGTTTTTATTTTGCACTTTGTTATTTCTTCTTTTGAGTAGTATTTCTTACTTTAAGTATGTATTCTTACTTTTAGTATTATTTTCTAATTGTAGTATAATTTCTTACTTTTAGTGTTGTTTCTTACTTTTAGTATTATTTCTTTTCTTTATTTATGAAGTGGGCCATTATCAAGAGCAAATATTTTGTTAACTGTCGGTTGTAGTAACCCACAACGTGTTTTGGCTCCTTTTGGGATAAGAGCAGGATAGACAAATATTAATTGACCTGTTAACAGTAAAGAGTGAGCATTGCGCCAGGACCATTCAGGGCTACATGGGGCCCTTGGGGACAAAAAACGAAAAATAAAAGTTTTGTCTGTAAGAGTTAAAACGTATTTCGGATGTTCTTATTGTATTTGGGTTATTTGTTAGAAATACTGATGTTTATACTTGTAGAGAGTAGTACCTGAATTGAAACGCCATTTTCCTGTACAATTAGGCCTGCTGCTCCATGTAGAATGACTTACACTGTTTTGTACTCAACCTATAAGAGAAGGGTCCAACATCATAGTGTTAATATCAGGCTCTTGGGCACCTTGCCACGCCACTGCATGTTACCACCAAATAGGGTCCCTTTCGTTTAGGCCTTGGGCTTTTATGCATTCTTGATATTATTTTATCCTGACCCATCTCCGCTATCGCCGCCCCCTGTTGTGGAAGGCTCTGGCATTCGCTTGTTGTCAAGATCGCGTTCATGCCACACATTGTTAGAGCGTGTTTGCTTTCTGCCGCTTGCAGTTTGCTTTGGTCCTGATGCACGTGCCATTACCAATGTGGGTGCGTGTGTGTATGTGTTTCAATATGTGTGTGTGTGTGTATGTCTAGTGTGAGTGCTGGGTAGGGCTTATGTTGCATGCGCTGAGCGCTTATTTTTTGCGCCCGCATGTGCATATGTGTGTGTTCAGCATATGTGTGTGTTCAGTAAACACGCATCCCCATGTTGTTGCCGAGTTCTTCACTACTGTGACATTTCACTTGCCCCTCATATTTACTACAAGGATTCCTCACCTTTTTAAAAAATATATTTTACAATTTCCTAGAGAGATTCAACGTGCAACATTATGGTCTAATTTTCAACTTGTTCTGTCGGTGGATAACTTGACTTTTGGTGCGCACCTATTCTTTTGGTGCGCACGTTTTCTGTCGGTGTGCTGGTTTCCTGTCGGTGCGGATCATTTCTGTGGGTGCGCAACGCTTCGGAAGTTTTAACCACATTTGTTTACATTTGTTTGGCACTGCAGGACGGGCGTTGTTGTCCTGTAAACATTTCCTTCTCACTTCCGTCAGATGTTTACCTCTCTTGTTTACACCTTGAGTGTAACATAGCGTCTTCAAAGTTTACATCATGTATTCTTAGGTTTTTTAACACTCAGATTTAGGTTTCTGTTTCATTCTTTGCTTTCTTGAACGAACAGCAAGGGGGACATAACTCTAAGGGATCATCCATTAGTGGCGTCCATAAAGACAGCAACTTTTTCTATCTCTTTCTACCAATAGGTTCCAATTATTTAGGAAGCTTATCTTGACGTCTTCTTTTAAAACTAAAAGGACTAAATGTTACAGCTGTATATTTTAAATCTGTTTTTAAGAATTCCATCCAAAAAAATGTTTTTGTAATAGTAATATTAAAATAATACTGGTCGTGTGGTATGAGCTCTGAGAAGTCTTTTCCGTGGTCGCGGATTCGAATCCTGTAAGTCGCTTTCCCCTACGTCCATAGGGAGATTGGGAAAGGAAGTAATTCTCTTCAATCCTGAGAGACCATCCAAACCATATAAAACATCAACAAATATAATTCTAAGAATAATGAAGGAAACAAACAAAAGACTTGTTTTATTGCAAAGCTTATCTAATGCAAAGAACCGCTAATTACTGCCATTTATCTGAAAAATTACAGGGTTTTTTGCCATATAAACCAAACTTAATTAATTATTACTAAGTGGTTAATGTAGGATTGATTCGTGTATTGTCATCGATTATGAATAATTAATGCAAAATTTCAACTTGATCTGAGAATGTATTCAAACTTTTTACCAGACAGACTGGCAAACAGACAGACATAGTGAGTTGATATAAGCTATGTAAGAAGGGGCCAAATACTAAGACAATAAAATTACACCCAGTCACTGAACAAATTTGCTTATCTGTTAGCAGAGTCATTTTTAGCTTCCACTTCCTGGATTGTAAACTCTGCCTGCTACAGTTATTGTAACATTTTCTAATAAAATATTGTATAGATCTATAAGTCTATATTCCATGACGTTGATGAACCTTCAAACAGTATGCGTTTCCGCCTTTGTAGCTTTAACTAAGTTTTAAAATAGCTTAAGTCAGACATTTTACTTTTTCGCTGGGAAAGGGAACGGCCTTAATTCGAACTTCCGGTTAAAGCCTTCTCAGGCTTCTCAAGCCAACGCGGTAACCACTCTGCTAGCAAAGAGTCTATGAACATGGAAGATTGTATAATTATGTGTTGTATTTATTTCATGTTTGTGTTCACTAAGCCTGACACGGCAGCCTAATACAAAGGGGACTAATTCAGCTTATACTACCACTTCATCAAAGTACTATTTTTTTCTCTTGTTTGAGATACCTAACAAAGTAATTTATTACTAGTGGTTAATTAACTAATTGGTTAATTATTTTAAAATGATTCTTGTGTTGACATGTGAAAGAAACAGTTGTGCTAAATTTCAGCTTGAACCGAGATTGGGTGTCGGAGAAATAACGTGTACAAACTTTTGACCAGACCGACAGACAGACAGACACACAGCGTGAGTTGATATAAGCTTTGTAAAAAGAACACACTATACACACATTGTAAAAAGAAAACACCGTAGACACAATGTAAAGACAAAAATTGATCTTGAACAGCTGAGAATAATTAGTACAAAAGTATCAAGTTTCTGTAACACCTTTGATTTTTTTTTCCGCTTTGCAGACGATCTACTGTGTGTTGTTTCCCTTAGTTGTTGCCGGCATTAAATATTTTATTCCGGAAGTTATGAAGTTTTGAGGCAGACGCCCCGTGATTTTGTAATCTCGTGAGAGGTCGAAGACTTTGAAATTTTATAATGGCTGAAGAGTCTTGATGATAACAATTTCTTGAGGTGTGCTACCTACTTAGCATAGGATGCACTGACCCCCTCAGATCTATGTCAAGTGGCTGAATCGCAGTTGAAGTTTGTATTTATTTAATTTATAATTTAAAGTAACATCTTTTGTATAAAGTAACATTAATACACTTTTCAAGGACATAATGGTTGATTGGTTTACTTCCTATATACATACAATTTTGATATAATAAAATATATATACTACCGCATATCATTGCACGTGAGCTCACTGGTGTTGTGCAAAGTTATTGATTCTTATTTAGGTTTGTGCTGTTTACAAAGCAAATATTTGTTTTACTTTTGGTTTGTTGTGAAAACTCGCCACCGCTTGAAAGGAGAACATTTAACAAGTTGTGTGTTTTTTATCTTTACCTATCCCTTAGTCTGTTGGACCGTTGGGGCACCATGCAAGATTCATCGACCGTCTTTCTCCATTCCTCTCTTGTCTTTTGCCTTAGTTAGAACTTCTTTCAATTGCAGTCCCGTCTATTCTTTTCTGTTGTCCTCCCATCGCTTTCTCTGTTTGCCTCTTCTTCTTTTTTTCTGGTACTTTTCCCTGAAGGAAGGTCTTGCGAGCCCGAAGACCATGTAATATGGCCATAGATTTTTTTCTTGCGTTTTTTTTTATGATAGTTAGCAGGTCATCGTGGGGTCCAATCACTGCAGTAGTGCTACCTCCAATCTCCCTTGGTTTTTGATGCGGTCTTTAAAAGTATTTATTGATCATTATTCTGGTTTGCCATTATTCAATATAATTTTGAAAGAATGAAAATTTAAAGGAATAAACAAACAAACAAAAAAACGCTTTAATTTAAGGTTTTCAAAATTCATATTTCGTTATTCTAAAAATTGGGATATTAAAAATTGGGATCCTAAAAATTAGAATTCCAAAAATTAAAGGGCTAAAAATTTGGATGATGACAAAATGAAGTTTCGTTGCAGTAGCAATAAGTGTATCAGACTTTGGGCTCTGATCTGTACACATGACATATGCGATGTCATAGTTTTGTTCAGATGTCATTCGGTGTGCTGGACATCCAGACCGATTTATCGTTCAACCCACCTCACACACACACGTCCTCTCCTTTGCTTTACCTCAATCGTTATGCTATTGATTGCCTCGTGCTTTCAGACCTTCCCCCCCCCCTCCAAACCAAAAAACAAATGTTCCAGCGCTATCTCCCTCTTTCACTGCTTAACACTCGTCCTCAGACGTTAGAAGCTCCACTTTAACAGAGACAGCAATTCTTATTGACCTACAGGCTGACCAGAGGCGGGTAACTATTGTAATGGTCAAAGTCTGGACATTGCTCAACTGGTAAAATAACAGACATTGTCCCATAAAGACGTAGCGCTTTTGTGTGTGTGTGTGTGGCTCCTTTGTGTCTTTCTTTGCCCCGTGTGAGATGCTAAAGTCGTTATCTTTTCTGTCATAGCTGTTGTAACTGTTCCGGTAATTGAACTCTTCTGGAATAAAGTTAGACATAGTCCTATTTTTCTCTGAGTCTAAGTTATTCATCTGAAGTGTCTGTGTTTTTCTTCTCTCCTCCTGGGTTTATTTGAGTAAGCTTTTTTTAAAAATGATATTGGGCAAAGGCAGATTTTGGAATGTTGAGACCCAGTGCATATTGCCAATAAAAGGCCCCATTTAGGATTGCTGTAATGACTAGGTTTTCTTGTGAAGGGTTATTACGAGACCTTTCATTGAGTTCGATTGAAAATCTGGAAAGCAAACATAGGAAACACGGAATAAAGTCTGAGTTTTTCTGTCCCTATCTAGGATGTCTCTAGATGGAAGGGTTTGGCAGTAACTATTCCTTCATTTCATCCAAGCTCTCTACTAATTACGTATTTTATGTCACGTTCAAACTCCGTCCTATTTGGTGCTTTTTCTAACGCTACGACTAGTACACACTTACATAGATTTACTTTGTGTCTTGGAAAATATCACGTGACCACTTTCAGGCTGACCTTTTTATTACGCCTCTCTCTTTCTCTCTTTTCTCTCTTTTCGTCTTTCTTTCTCTTTCTCTCTCTTTTGTCCCTTTATCTTTCTCTCTCTCTCTTTTGTCCCGTTATCTCTCTCTCTTTTGTCCCTTTATATCTCTCTCTCTTTTGTCCATTTATATATATCTCTCTCTTTTGTCCCTTTATCTATCTCTCTCTCTTTTGTCCCGTTATCTCTCTCTCTTTTGTCCCTTTATATCTCTCTCTTTTGTCCCTTTATCTATCTCTCTCTCTCTCTTTTGTCCCGTTATCTCTCTCGCTTTTGTCTCTTTATCTCTCTCT
>JAZGLO010002006.1:0-43496 GCA_036873155.1 Biomphalaria sudanica
AGGAACACTGAAGAGTAACCTAAAACAAGGCTTTATTAAACTAGAACGACACATGAACTGACGAAAGAGACTTGGATAGTAGCACACTAAATCAATGTTGTGAACACATTCTCACGACGTTACACAAACATAAACAAATACTAACTATTTCACCACATTCACCCCGCCTAGAATTAAAATAGCAAGTATAGTAATATAGTAGGCCATAGCATAAATAAAAAAGAGAATGCCAGTGCCTGCAATACAATAGATCAATAAATAGTGTCGAAATATTAGTTTCTCTTGTAAACAATAATGAGGAGTGATACAAAGAAACATAAAAACCAGTATCTGTAGTAGGACGTATAAACAATTACTAGTTTCAGTAGCAAGGGATAAACAATGCCAGTTTATGTAGTCAGTATAAGTCTAGTAATAGAGAAACAACTCTAGACTCTATAGTTCGGTCTGGTTCTTCTCTCTCTTAAGTTGTAACGGGGTTGACTATCATGCTCTACAGTTTGGGAGTCACTAATGAGTTCCTGAGCGTCAAGTGGGGTATGATGGTTCTGTGTATTTTCAAGAGGAAGCGCTCGGAGATCCTCAGAGCCTTCCAGGGGTTCTTTCCTTTCTTGTATCACCGTAGGGGTGTTGACTGGTACTTCCATGTTTTGAGCTTCTGGAGGATATTCATTATCCTCACCCTGAGCGAAGAACGAAGGTTCACTTGTTGTTGTGGATGGGGAGGGGTTGGGAGCCAAGCGTCTTAGAGAGACTGTCTCCTCTTTACCGCTGGGCAACCGTACCACGGCATATTGGGGGTTACACATCAGTAACTCGACTTCTTCCGTGAGAGGATCATACTTTGAAGATCTGTTCTCTCTTCTCAGCAACACTCGACCTGGGCTGGATAGCCAAGTGGGGATAGATATCCCGAAGGAGGATTTCCGGTTGAACCGGAAAACTCTCTCATGTGGAGTTTCGTTTGTTGCCGTAGATAGTAATGATCTAATCGAGTATAGGGCCTGGTTCAAGACAAGTTTCCATCTTGAGATCGGGAGATCGAGGTCTTTCAGTGCTAAAGTAACAGCGTTCCATAGAGTTTTGTTTAGTCGTTCAATTTGCCCGTTGCCTGAAGGATTAAAAGCGGTTGTTCTACTTGTAGCTATTCCCCTCTCGTGCAGAAAGGATTGCACCTCCTTCGACATAAAGGACGTACCTCTGTCGGAATGGACGTATTCTGGCATCCCAACTAAGGAAAACAGCTGATTTAAACACTTTATGACAGTAGATGAGGACATATCGGGACATGGGTAGGCAAATGGGAAGCGTGAGTACTCATCCACCATTGTTAATAAATATTTATTGTGAGTAGCAGATGGGAGTGGCCCCTTAAAATCGATGCTTACTCTCTGAAATGGTTGGGTAGCCTTGATGAGGGTGCCTGAAAACTGTTTAAAGAATCTAGGCTTCAGTTCAGCGCAAGTTTTACATTGGTTTACCACTTTGCGGACGTCCTCGCAGGAAAAAGGTAAGTTCTTAGTCCGAACGAAATGGAGGAGTCTCGTGACCCCTGGGTGGCAGAGGTTGTTGTGTAACAGTTTGAGGTCTTCTCCAGTCATTGCTGACGCAAAGTGGTTTCTTGAAAAGGTATCCGCCGCAGCGTTTTGTTTCCCGGGTCGATATACGACGTCATATTGGAAACAACTAAGCTCTAGTCGCCATCTTTGTATCTTTTCGTTTTTGATCTTGCCCTTGTTTTGCTGGTCAAACATAAAGGACACTGAGCGTTGATCTGTAAACAATGTGAAAGGTCTACTGATGAGGTAATGTTGCCATTTTCTCAGGGCTTCTACGATAGCGTATGCTTCCTTTTCAACTGCAGAATGTCTGCGTTCACTATTAGTGAGTGTTCTTGAAAAGAAGGCGACAGGACGGCCGTCTTGATTAAGAGTGGCGGCGATCGCGATGTCAGAGGCATCTGTTTCGACTATTAGTGGTCGATTATAATCTATCGTCGACACAACAGCGTTTTCAAGTTCATGTTTTAGCTGTTTTAAAGCTTCCTGTACTTGTTCAGGGAGAGGAAATGTTTTGTTGTTCACCAATAAATGGATCTTGTTGGAGAAATTTGGGATCCATTGAGAATAATAGGACAGTAGTCCAATAACCCGCTTTTGTGATTTCATGTCTTGTGGTGGAGGTAGATTTCTCAACGCTTGAAATCTTTCGGGGTCTGGTCTTAATTGCCCTTGTGAGATTTCGTAACCTAGGAGGCATACTTTATCAGTCGCAATAGCACTTTTATCATCGTTGAATGTGATACCGTACTTTTTAGCGGCGTTGAGAAATCTTTGTAGATTCTGGTCGTGGCTACTGGAGTCACGTCCGCAGATGGTAACGTTATCCACGTAAGCGAACGTATCCTGTAGCCCTTCCTCCTCAATTATGGTGTTGATCGTCCTTTGAAATGCAGCAACTCCGTTTGTCACTCCAAAAGGAATGCGGCAAAACTGATAAAGCTTTCCGCAAGCCTCGAACGCCGTGTACTGCTTTTCATCATCCCTGATAGGTATCTGGTGATAAGCGCTTTTGAGGTCAAATGTACTGTATATTGAGTATTTAGATATTTCCTGCACCAGTTCATCAACTTTTGGCACGGGGTACGCGTCGAGGTAAGTGAATCGATTGATGGTTTGACTATAGTCGATAACCATTCTCTTTTTGTGCCTTTCATTCGTTGTTACAATTATTTGAGCTCTCCACGGGGACGTGGAAGGTTCAATAATTTTGTGAGATAGAAGTCTCTTGATTTCAGTTTGAATGAATTTGGAGTCAGGCATAGAATATTTTCTAGATTTAGTGGCTATGGGGTGGCAGTTAGGAGCAAGATTAGCGAAGAGGTGAGGGGCTTCAACTCGTGCAGCTTTCAGCGTACAGACCTGAAGAGTGCTTCGTTTTCCCTCAAATGGGATCATCAGTTTTTCGTGCTGGCTGATGAAATCTAGTCCTAAGATTACATCAGATACTAGTCCGTCTAGTAGTGAGAGCTTCACACTTTCGTATTGTTCGTCTTTGTACTTTATTTTGGCGAAAATATGTCCGTGAGTAGTGCGAGAAAGATGTGTAGAGGCCATGTAGATTCTGTTTCTGGACATTTCTAATTTCCATTTGTACCTTTTAGCAATTGAAGAAGATATATAGCTTTCACTGCTCCCCGTATCTACGAGAGCCTTCAATGGTACTCCATTGACCAGTATTGAAATTGTAGATTTAGTAAGGCCGGACGCTGGTGTCGATGCCCAGGAAGATCCAACGGTTGTAGTCCGCGACGTCTCATCATCCGCTTTCACTATGGCTGAGGTTGTAGATTTGAGTGTCTGTCTGGTCGATCTACAGACTTTCTGAAAATGACCCCTCTTGCCGCACAAGTTGCATGTAGCGTCACGGGCTGGACATCTAAAGCGTTGATGTGGGCTGTATCCACAAAAGAAGCATCTTTTACTAGTCGCCGCACTCACCTCATGTTCTAGTTTCGTTGTTGGAGAAAGGCTCTCCACGTCGGCGCTGGCTCCACATGGAGTTTCAGAGTAGATGTTATACGCCATGGCATGGTTATGGGCATATTCAAGTTGTCTTGCCTCTTCATAGGCACTCTGTAGAGTTAGAGTAGATTTCTCTAAGAGTCGCAGCCTTATGCTGTTTGAAGCCAGTCCGGTAATGAAGGCGTCTCTTACGAAGATATCTCTGTGTTCTTCAGCGGTGACAGCTTTGAAGTCACAGTCTTTGGCCATACTTTTAAGCTTAAGTAGGAAGGAGTCAACGGTTTGTCCGTTCTCTTGTCGACATAGAGTTATCATGTGCCGTGCGAAAATTTCGCTTTTAGGTTTCACGTAGACATTTTGTAGAACTTTGATTGATTCTTCGAACGTTGTACACTCACTTATGTACTGAAATACGCTCGAAGAAACGTAGTTTTCAAGTAGTTTCTTTTTGTCAATCTCGCAATGAGAGACTGAGGAGATGAAATTCTCAAATGTTCTGAGCCAGTGCAGCCACTTCTCGGCAGCCGATGGCGTGCTAGGCTCTATGTCTAGCTCTTTTGGCCTAAATAGACGCTCCATTTGTATTACAATTTTTACTTACAGACTGAGAATAGTGTTGAACGAAAATCCAAATAAGATACACGAGACACATAGATCCATAGAATTGAAAATTTCTAGTTTAATAAATTGTAATAAGAAATAAAGGAACACTGAAGAGTAACCTAAAACAAGGCTTTATTAAACTAGAACGACACATGAACTGACGAAAGAGACTTGGATAGTAGCACACTAAATCAATGTTGTGAACACATTCTCACGACGTTACACAAACATAAACAAATACTAACTATTTCACCACTATGTCATTGACAAAAAGACGGTCAAACCAGAAATATTTTCCTTAAAATATACATTAACTGTCAAATTTCGCGGAAAAAACGTTAGAACCGTTTTGAAAATACGAGAACCTCTACCCATCTTGTTTCTATGAATAGACTGCAAGCTGATAGTAAGATTTGTAAAAATAAATGTAAAAAAAAATCAAAGCTACAGCGGATGTGAGTTTTTTCTCGATGTATTCTTTAATGTTCGTGAAATAAATGGCATAGTTCCTTTCAAGGAGAACATTAGTTCAACTCTAAGTATAATTACTGCTCATTAGAGTGTAATCACCAATTTAAACCTCACTTAAATCACACATATGATGTTAATCCTATTATTACAATTAATGTTTGCATAAAAAAAGTAGCAAACGTCGTTACATATAATCCACACTAATCAATCCTTTTTTCTTTCCTTTTTTCTTTCCTTTTTCTTTCCTTTTCCATTTAAAGATAAAAAAAAAAATAATAACATGGATTAAATTATCACTCCATTAAAGGTGCACGCCATTATCCAACTTGTCTCAATAATTTAGTTTTAGAACTAGAAATTATTTTCACGTAATAATAATTGGTATCAATTCGACAATCTTATTTCTAGGATTCAGATCACTGGTAAATTATTATTATTAACAATATATATATATATATTTATATACAGAAAGAGCGAGAGGGGAATAGAGAGAGAGAGAGAGAGAGGGAGAGAGAGAGAATACAAACTATTACAAACAACACATTGCTAAAAATTGTGAACTTACAAATCAAGGTGGTATACAATGGACCTTATTCACCAATCGTAAACAAACACCATTTAGCCACGTGATTATCTATCTCTTCTATACAAATTACGCAATCTATAAAGGCTATCACGTGATACGTTTTGTCGTTGTTTTATCAATATTATCAGTGGCTAAATGTTACTTGTTTACGATTGGTGAATGAGATCCAATACGTAGCTACCATGGGAGCCCACAGGAGCCAAGATTGTCGTTTATTACTTTTAAAAAGACCCAGCAAGTTATTAGAATTAATTTAAAACTATAACTTGTAAAAAGTAGTTACTGGATTGAGTGTAAGAACACTCATAACGGATTATCTTGTTGGCGTATAGATACCTAGGATGATGCGGTGGCTGAGCGGTAAGGCGCGTGGCATCCGAACCGCGGTTAAGACTGGGATTTTTAATTTCGGGATCTTCCGGCGCCTCTGAGTTCACCCAGCTCTAATATGAGTTGGGGAAAAGTAAAGGCAGTAGTTTGTTGTGCTGGCCACATGACACCCTTGCGTATTACAAAATTAGCTGATAGTATTGTATTGTTAGGCCAAATGACTTGATACTACAGGGTACGGAGAGAGATTGTGTTATTACATTGTTAATATCCATATCTGCCCAATGAACTGATTGTTATATAGTTCAGTGTACGGCTGGATTACCTTATTTTATTAAAGGATCGTCTAATAATTCTAATTGATGCTATTGTAAAGGGCCAATCTCCCATTTAAGGCCTCACGGAAGAGTTCTCTTTATTTACGTATTAATTTGTATAATGTGCACTTAATTTTTTAATACAAAATACTACTTATAAGATATTGTGTTACCATGCCTTAGACCTACATACATAATCAATGCTTTCTTTCTGTTTTAAAATAATAATAAGCACACTTTATAGATAAATCTCAAGTAATACAAATATTCCTTTAAATATGATTTTGGCATTCCACACTACAGCAGTATGCCATTTATACAAATAGGCCTACATGGCGTGATGTATTGCCTGTTGATAAGCGATAATATAATGTTTGTTCTAATAAAAGGGAATAGTTTTTAAAATGTATTACTTTATGAAAAACTGTTTGCATATTTACTTTAAAAACTAAGCTGTTCGTTTTCAGTAAAAAAAAAAAAAGTTATTACGCCAAAACTTTGCAAGATCTTACATAGTGATATCGGATTTTCAATATCTTCTCTAGTCTTTGCAATCTTACAAATGGACGGATACACTGCATAAAACTATTAGCGGCTATCTCTATGCCGGGGCTCATAGTAGTTAGTAAGTGAAGATCTGTTTATAGAACAAATACCTCCCCAAAATTTTAAGAATGTCACTTTTGTAATAATTGTGAAAATAAGTTTCGTTTATTTAAATGATGGTAATTGTTTGAGTTGTTAAAAAATCTAAAAAGCTAAATCCATCAGAATATAAAAAAAAGCTTATCTAGTATCTAAGGTGGAAGAACTCCTTCCTTAAAACTTTATCTACAATTAATGTACAGGTTATTTCCCTTTTTCGATATCAAACAAAATAATTAATGTTCAATAATAAATTGACTAATTGAATATGTGTTTATGGAAGCGTGTTTTGTTAGGTACAATAAATACATTGTTTAAAGTATCAACTAGATCGGAGAATACGTGAGGGAGAAATAGCGTTAACAATTATTAAAGAGGACTAAAGCCTATACATTTAGAGATATCTGTGAATACTGAAGTATTAGGTTCCTTTGTTGCTATTCATTAAAGTAATGAATCACCAGTAATTAATTGTCTTATTGGTTACTTCATTGGTTCATGTCAATAATTGTGCAAAATTTCAGCTTGAACCGAGAATGGGTGTGGGAGAAATAACGTGTACACACTTTTGACCAGACAGAGTTGATATAAGCTTTGTAGTTCGAAATTATCTAGGCTCACTTAATAACAGTAAAAATGATTTTATTAAAACAATTGGATTCTTCTTTTTGATACATTTTTAGCCTCTTGATTTTACTTTTTTTTTTCGCAACATGTAAAAAGTGTTCCTATATCTAGTTCTTTATATCATTCGCTAACATTCTGGAGGACATAAAGTTTTTCAACTCAATAAAGCATGCGGTGACTAATACAGCCTAAGTTGATAGAACTAATAAAGGTATTGTTATGTTGTGATTAAAACAGTTACAAGAACTTACACTGTGTGGTGATTAGAACAGTTACAAGAACTTACACTGTGTGGTGATTAGGACAGTTACAAGAACTTACACTGTGTGGTGATTAGAACAGTTACAAGAACTTACACTGTGTGGTGATTAGAACAGTTACAAGAACTTACACTGTGTGGTGATTAGAACAGTTACAAGAACTTACACTGTGTGGTGATTAGAACAGTTACAAGAACTTACACTGTGTGGTGATTAGAACAGTTACAAGAACTTACACTGTGTGGTGATTAGAACAGTTACAAGAACTTACACTGTGTGGTGATTAGAACAGTTACAAGAACTTACACTGTGTGGTGATTAGAACAGTTACAAGAACTTACACTGTGTGGTGATTAGAACAGTTACAAGAACTTACACTGTGTGGTGATTAGAACAGTTACAAGAACTTACACTGTGTGGTGATTAGAACAGTTACAAGAACTTACACTGTGTGGTGATTAGAACAGTTACAAGAACTTACACTGTGTGGTGATTAGAACAGTTACAAGAACTTACACTGTGTGGTGATTAGAACAGTTACAAGAACTTACACTGTGTGGTGATTAGAACAGTTACAAGAACTTACACTGTGTGGTGATTAGAACAGTTACAAGAACTTACACTGTGTGGTGATTAGAACAGTGTTAATTGATAAATGTAATAATGGAACGTGATTATAAGAGTTAAGTTAATATATATACTCGGAGACTTACCTTGAGACTGGACGAAGGTTACGAAAATTAGGACACATGCTAACACTGCCATAATGCTTGAAGCCTTTGATAAGTTTTGGTTAGCCATTAGAACGGTTTAATCTGTGTTACTCTACTTACTAAAACCTACAAGTTTCTAGTGTTTTTCTTCGATAAAAGTAACTTTCTTGTTTCTGTTCTTGAAGAGTCTAAAACTGTTCACGTTATTCTCTCCCTTTGTATCTTCTCTTTTCTTGGAATCACAAAGTTTGTAATCCTCGTTCACCCCAAAGTCCTTTCGCTTTTTTTGTCTCCCCTTCTACATTCAATCTGCTCAAGTGGTTGAAGACGAGTTACTTGCTCCTTATAGCCTCGCTTTGGTATCAATTGCGCACATACATAACTACTCACTATCACACACATGGGCTTAGACTGGGTGGCGAGAGGGGTGATTAAAATATCAGACTTGGAAGAGTTCGTAGCAGGCGTGTGTCCCGCGCCCCATCAGGACAGGTGACTCCTTTCTCCCGTCATTCCCCTAAGTTCTCAAACCACCCCCTACCCCACGCAGCAGAATTCGGAAGCTCTCACTCTCGGCATCACCAGCATCATAGCGACATCATCATAGGCTAGACTTTCCTCACACACAGCACTGTCATAGCCACGCCTTCTCCTGTCAGAATCTAATATCACTAACTTTAGAAAGAAAAGGGGGTAAAAATCGATATTTTAAACGATAGAATATTTATATTAATTAAAATTCCTTTTTCAGAATAGTTGATACAAATTTAAAATAGCATCTCCACGCCAAACTATCAACGAGTGTATGTTGATCGAACTAGTGTCTAGAAAAAAAGGCTATACATGTCTGGTGAGACTCTAGATGCCTGATGAGACTCTAGATGTCTAGTGATACTATAGATGTATAGTGAGACTATAGATGTCTGTTGAGACTATAGGTGTCTAGTGAGACTACAGATGTCTGGTGAGACTATAGATGTCTAGTGAGACTAAAAATGTCTGGTGAGACTATAGATGTCTCGTGAGACAATGATGAACTTCTTAAAATTATAATTAGTCAAACAATTTAGTATTCGGAAAGTTTATCCAAAAGAATCAGGTTTACCTGCCAATATGTTTTGTGTACATTGACTTATCACTGTTTCATTAAACTTTGTTACATCCTGACTAGTTGCATTGAACGCGATTATAAACCATAAAATCTGACCTCTGCAATATGCCTACATCTCTTTTATCTAACTCTATAACCAGGGCCGCCGCGAGGGTTGTGGCCGCCTGCGTGCGAAATTTTAAAATGCCGCCCCCTCTCCTTTTTTTTCTTGAAAAAAAATTCATTAAGACTGAGCTGGACACTAATCCAAAAGTGGCATTGGATTAAAAATCCATTTTTATAGGCCATTTTATTTTTCCCTTCTAAATTCGCACAGTTGTTGTACCCCTCAAGTACAACATGAATCATGAATCATGCACTAGGAACAATTTCGGACATATGTGCCAACAGAAATCTGGCATGTTGTTGTTGTTTTTTTTTTTTTGATAAACTAAAAAACTTATCAGACTACTCGCTTATGCTCCTGTATTTGCGACGATGAATTTATAATTGATGAGCTGCGGCAGGTATATTACAATGAACAGCGGAAATGATCATGATCTATATACCATTTCTCGATAACTTTGACTATTCAACAGTGTTATATTTCTGGACTCTGATATGTTAACTTGTTTGTTATTGTAAAATAAAGCATAATCCGAAAAAAAAAGCTCGAAATACAAAAGCCATTGATAGTGGAACTTTTTCAACGTTCTGTACACTTACATGATAATCATCACGATTGTATTTCGGAGAGATGTGCATTCTATCCACAATCATCTGACCTACACGGATTCAGAGTTGCCTATAAATTTATTCAACAAATAAACTAAGAGCTGAATATTTTTCTTGAGTTTAAAGAAAGTAAATAATCCTAAGTACAAGTCACTTCAACAATGGTTTGTAAAAAAAAAAACAGCGTAAGGCAGTGTTTCTCACATTCCCGGGTGTCGACTCCCTAGATAACATTTTCGTTTAAGCCCACTGTGTATAGAATCCAAAGTTATGCCATGAAAGTTCACTAAAACGTTGTTTTTTCTGAAATTGTGTTGCCTACATAATTTTAAAGTGTTGTAAAAGTTATTCCTGGAGATAGAATTGTAGTTGTGGCAGGTTTCCGCTCAAGTCGGCAACGGATCTGAACCTTTTTTTGCCGCCCCCCTCTCCTTGTTGTTGGTCGGTTGTGGCTTGTAGCTCCAAACAACTAGTGCAACTGAACCAATGAAGGCGTTTTATATTTTGTGATATATAAACTTTGAATAACTTGAACAAACTTCTTTGTGAACTAAAACTCAATATAATTGTTATTATTCACGATTTAACTTGAGATGAGATATAGATCTAATAGTAATGAAATAAACTAATATTTAAAACAAAATCTAGCTCGCAAAAAAAAAGTAGTTACTGTTCCATGTCTTAAGATCGTCTCACATTTGTACTAGGTACATTGATGTCATCGTCACTGTGTTACCAACAAATCAATCACTTAACCTCTTCTCATCGACGCTTGGGAAACACACACACTCCATAACACACTCCATAACATCCGTTTTCGTCAGGACGTCGCACTCTACCCCCCCCTCCATGTGAGAGGAACTAACGGAACCCTCTCCCCGCTAATGAAAATGTTTTTTTTAAATTACCAGTAATACATCTACTTACAGGACGGGCCATTGGACTCAAAACAAAATTGCAAACAACCCGCGAAAATTTAATTCCAGAAATGAGTTGGCGCTTTTGGAAATACCCGTGGGAATCCCTCGGCCGCTGCTATATTTTATTTGTTCTAGTTTTCAAAAATATTTCTTTTGTACGAATATCGTTATATTTTCAAAGAATAATAGAATAATTAGAATTAATTTAAAATATTTAATTTTTTTTTAAATTTAATAATTAAAAAAAGTAACCTTAAAATAATGATTTGGCCTCCCCCTAAAGTAGGCCGCCTGCGTGCAATGCACACATTGCACAAAAAGTAGCGGCGGCCCTGTCTATAACCCAATTGATACGTGTCCTTTGGTGTTTTAAATTAAGAAAGAGATAATTTTAAATTGAAAATAATAATGGACCTCATTCACCAATCGTAAACAAACAACATTTAGCCACGTGATAATATTGATAAAACAATGGAAAAAAATGTCACGTGACTGCATGTGTGTATTACGTAATTTGTATAGAGGAGATAGAGAAACTCGTGGCTAAATGTTGTTTGTTTACGATTGGTGAATGAGGTCCAATAATGTCTATAATTAGATATTGTATAGAACTTTTCGTAAAAAAAACACATATTCTCTAAACTAGCAATCTAATGCACTTCATTCACCAATCGTAAATAAACATATTTAGCCACGTTATAATATTGATAGAACAATGAAAAATACGTATCACGTGACAGCCTTTATGTATTACATAATTTGTATAGAAGATATATAGAATCACGTGGCTAAATGTTGTTTGTTTAAGATTGGTGAATGAGGTCCATTGTATTCAGTGATTCACAGGTCTGTTTTCATTAATGACTAATTAAGGAGCATAATAGTCATATATATGTATATATATGAAATCAAGACTTGAAAATGATATATAATTATTGCTAATGATTGCATTTGATATTAAATAATATAGTGTGGGAACACTCAAAATAAGAATTTAATAAATAGCAAATATAGCTTATCATAGTAACCAGGGGCGGACTGGCTATATGGGCAAACGGGCAAATGCCCGGTGGGCTGGTACCAAATGGGCCGTTCTGGTCGTGACCTAAGAAAGAAAAATTTAAATGCAAAAAAAAAATGTGACAGCGGCAAGACACAAAGGCCCGAACACTTTATTCTTATTACGATTAATTTTGTTTGAAGTTCAACAAGAATATCAACAACAATAACATATACAATACACTGTACGTATTATCATTAGCAAAACGTTAGACCGTCCTTTCTGCTATGCACGAGCGGCGGGGACTGCTTTTATGTCTTCGAGGTTGTGTTTGGCCTAATCATTTTGCTGGTCGGCATGGGCCTTTGATGGCACTCCCATTTTTTTTTCTCCTTCCCTCCCCCGTCTTTTATTGGTTCCAATGAAATTTAACCAAAAAGAGGGATTGAGAGAGGTTAAGTTAGAAAACATTGATGTAAAGCAAAAAAAAAAAAATAGGCACGACAATTAGCTCTTGAACAATAGTTAATAGAATTTAACTTTAACACATACACACAGCCGCGAAATTACACACCACCCAACTTATTCACAGCTCCATATGGGTATAAAGCTCTACTTTCTGCGATTTGAAAAGAAAAAGCAAGTTTCTTTTTGTTTATTTTTAATAACATAGATCTAAAAATACTACACTTAAGGCTTAAAAATATATTATTTAATTAAAAAATAACTCTAGATCTAAATCAATTTTTATACAATTATAATAAATGGCAAACTTATGCTTAATATGAAGTCATTAATGATGAAAATAATTACAATAATTTATATAGCGCTGTCACATCCAATATTTAATGAAAGGAGATTTATATTTTAAATAATGGTTCATGGTATATTCATAAACAAATCGTGTTTTTGAGAATGTACTTGGAGGAAGCAAGAGCTTTTCACATTAAGTAAGTGCCTCTCTAACCGTTCTGCTTTCTCTTATCTTTTAATGGAATGGGTTGCCTGAGTCAGCCAGGAAAACCAATGATTTAGCATATTTTAAGTCACAGATCAACATGCATGACTAGATTGACACATGAAATGCGTAAGACGTAACAATCTTATTTTTTTAAAGAAACGTCTGTAATCTATAAGTAATACCAAAAAGCTTGAAACTCATTAGTCTGCTATTGTATTGTTTATAGTTTTCAGACTACATACATGTATAAATAGAATACATTATGTAATCCTTCGAATGCATACATCCAGTTTTCGATGCGTTATCAAACTTTATATATTTTGTAGAGAATTAGGCTTACACCTATAATATAACTATAATATAACACATGGGCGTAGCCGGGAGGGGAGGAGTTCAAACCATTACTAGCCTCAGACCTCATTGTCTGAAAGGGAAACTTTACTTACTGCCCCAGTGCAGCCAACTTAAACAAACTACAGTCACCAAATTTCATGAGCGTAACCAAAAAGTGGTTTTGTGGTTTCCCTTCCCCCTCCAATACAAAAACTAAAGCATTTTACCATTTTCTACCAGTCGCTGGACTCAAGTGAGTAGCAGATTTGGTTTTTGAATTTTTTAAGCGGAAGAGTAGCAGGCTAATTGCACTGTATATACCTCAGAATATGGATTTTTAAAGCATAAAATAACGGAAATAATGCTTGGTTCCGGGGCTTTGCCCCGGACCCCACTGGGGGGAGCTCACAGCGCTCCTCTCGGACTCCCTAGCTGCCCATTGGCGGTGTGTACTGTCTTTCCACTAATTATAGGAAGAGAGTATTCTAGGGTAGAAAATATGTTTGAAAGAATGAAAGATCAGAATGTAATGAAGATTAATTACATATATACACACACTAATATAAATATATATATATATAAATTGCGGAGTGGGGTAAAAATCCCTCCCCCACCGAAAATGACATGCCATTTGTGAGCCGGTTTATATAGTTATGCCCGGGCCGATTTTGATACCCAGTCCGCCCCTGATAGTAACATACTTTTTTTTTTGGGGGGGGGGAGGTTCGCGATATATGCAACCGCCCCGCCGACGGTCCCACCTTGTATCAAAACCCTCTTTCATTTTATATTTGCTAATGATTTAATTTCAGATTAGAGTGTGATGTTGCATAATATGAGGTGCTGTGCTACTATCAATAAATATCTCTTATTATATAAATATTTAATTAATTTTGTTTACAAGCTATGGTTTCTACGTGGAAATTGGACCGCCCCCTTCAACTCAAATGGTTAGGTTGTGGAGGCCAATACATGAACGCTTTCAGACCGTCAAAGTGTAAATCTGTCTAAGCAATTTATAGCTATCCGATCGTCAAAATCGGCCTATGCTTACAAAATGCCAAAAGACACAAATTTTAGAAAACCTCTGCCTTGAACTTAGCAAACACCAAGAGATCTGATTGAGACTACATAGGGATTGTTTCCCCTAAAATAATTCCTCTCGTGCCATCATCAGGTACAAAATCTCTCTTCAACACCATATAGAGAAGATGGTGGTTTGTGAGCGTCTTACAAAATCTCTTTACTTATAGCCGAATACAGAAAACAATAGATAGAACATTGATTTTAACAGCTGTTATAGTAGTTTTCAAAAACTGTTTTACACTAATGTACATGTGATATTATTAAACAAATTTCTTTAAGCAACAAAACAGTAGGCACATCGGTGGTATGAGCTATATGTAATTCTTTGCAAACAACATACATACAGTTTGGGATCAGTGGCCTCACAGGCTCTGACTGGGTGTAGCGCTATGTGCTGCATACTGCCTAAGGGTCATCTGCTCCTTATTTTTCCTCGCGATTGACCCACGAAACAGTTCCCATGTTTGGGTATAGCTGCAAGGCAGCAGAGGGTTCAATTCAGTTTTACCCCTGCTAGGTGGTTTGCAAGTCTAGGCTAATGAGTCCCTCCTGCCCAAATCTTACTGGTTTAGACGCCCGTTACTTCCCCCCTTCTCCTGCTTTAGAAAACAGTTCCGCGGACCCAATAGTTGAGCCAGACGTGACAGATGGAGAAATACACAAGAAGCTGCTCTTTACGAAAACTTTTGCAGTGATACTTAAGGCCAATTCATTAGTTAATTGATAGTTATTGTTTGAAAAACTACTTTATAGAACAAATTCCTATATGAAACATAATATCCGTAGCAACGGATGATGAACCTGAAAAACAACAACAGCACAACATTTCCAGTGTGTTTGGTGGTTCCAGTAAAACATATCCATTGTTATTTAACTTGGTATAAATTTGAATTTAATAATAAAAAAAGAAAGATCTCTCTAACTTACTAAGTAGCTTGAAATTACTTATTTACTGTTTTACTCACTACATCTAGAAATTACTTTTAAAAAATGGAGTTGGTGAATTTGCAAAATTGCAGTACCGGTAGAGGTTAAGCATGGGGTCTACCGAAAACCAGAAAACATGGCTAGGGGTCTACAAGACAAAAAAGTTTGGGAACCACTGATCTAAACGATGCTGCTGAATGAAGTTATTGACAAAATGGAAGCCACTTGACGTCTTGAAGTGTGGAGAGGCTGAAAAGAAGCCTCACACTTTTCCTTGGCAAACTCTAGAATAAAAGGAGCCTACAACTCGGCAGCAAGATGAATGCTAGAGGAAAAAGAAGAATACCAGACTACCTGCGAAACCAAACTTTATAACCGTAACCGATTTTTTTAAAAATACCAGCGATAATCTCTGTCCATTCAATTCTTTTGTGATTGTGACCAGGTATTTTAAGATGAAATCTTGGGACCAACCTTGACACTCTAATGAAAGGGCTACATCAGTGTCGTAAGTCTATAAAATCACGACTCGATTGTCCAGTAAATGACAAGATCTTAATGTAGGCAGTGTGTGAAAGTTCAAGATAAGGTATGCAACATAGACTAATCTCATGTTTTGTGGGATACGGAGGTAAAACGATACATATCTTGATATCAACGATATGATGGAAAAATGTGTCGGAAACAGACGCACTTCTAAATCTGGGTAAACAAAGATGGCAACATGGAGGACAAACTTTATTGAAAAAAAACAATTAACTTTGTCTGATGGGATCTAATGTTCATGCAATCTAGGCGGAAACTGATTACACACGTACATTTATTCCTAATATCATACTAGACGCAATGGATGATCATGATCAAACTAATTACAGTGTGTTGATTTGTGTTCATCTGTGTGAATTCAGACAACTCCGGATATCCTAAAATGACCAGCTTCTCTCCCTTTACGTTCCAAATTACGTGTTTCATTGCATGTAGACAAACACCCAAATATATTAACATACATACCCACATAAGCCAACACACGTATATACAGAAGCCAACACACACGCATCTAAAAAAGCCGATACCCATGTCTACAGAAGCCAACATACAGAAAACAAAAAATTGATGAGAAATTAATATCACGCCTCGCTTAATTGTAACTGGATTGTTCCGCATAAAATTGAGCACTCATAAAAATTCACTAAGCATAATCCACCCTCGGACACTCCTGCTCTCGATTAGACGTTAGATAAAGAAAAGGGACAACACGACTTGACGGAAAGAGAGCCGCCGACATTTGCTGCTATCCCCACTGGAATAACGTCTCGCTAGAAAGCACGCCTGGCGCACTAATAGTGAATTAATGTTATCAAAATTTGTTTTACAACCTAGCGTGATTCGATCAGAAAACACTTGGGCTTTATGTTTGACCAGAAGAGAACTTGTCCTTTCTAATATTGTCTAGTTCTCAATTCGCTAACCAGAAGGCGAGTAAATATTGTCAAAGAAAAAATAAGCAGCAAATATATATAACGTAATAATAATAAAATAGAGGCATAAAATATAACAACAACAAAAAAAGATAATGTAACCCCTTGTCGAATTTGACCTATTTCGCACATAACTTTGTATGATACTATTATGTATAAACAAGTTAGAAAAGAAACATCAACCCTTCCATTGTGAGTGTGATAGTGCCTTCATAGTGGTCTATAATTCTATCTACTTCTTGTAATGTTTCAGCATCGCAACAAGTCTTTCCAGTAAACTCTGCATAATCAAGTTCTTCTGTCCAGATAATGATTTCTACATAAGACGGCGCGCCAAATGTTAATGTACCGATGTGTCCGTTTAATTATTGAACTTCTTACTGAATACAAAGAAACATTTGAGTCAAGTGCACCGAACTATATATCAATACCTAGCGCGGGGTTTCTATATCCATAACTGCTGAATGCCAATGTTTTAAACCAATCTGATACCAGGTTCAGTTTTCACACAGAAATAAATGATAGAAAACAATAAAACATAAAAATGAATGAACAGAGACTTCGTGTTGTTAAAAGTAGACATTGAAACTTTACATCTTGTTACGTCACATCCTTATAAGAACTTTTCACAAGAGCATTCACAACAAATGATGACGTCACATGCTTTCAAGAACTTTTCACAAGAGCATTCACAACAAATGATGACGTCACATGCTTTCAAGAACTTTTCACAAGAGCATTCACAACAAATGATGACGTCACATGCTTTCAAGAACTTTTCATAAGAGCATTCACAACAAATGATGACGTAATATAAACATATCAGCACAGTGTATATCAATGCTAGCGATGAGTTTCTATAAAAATAAATGTTGAATAACTAACATGTTCACGCCTTGTTCCACGGCTACCCCCACCCCCAGGGGATGGACAACAAATAATTGACAAATATTACAATATTTTATTAACATTCACTTTCAAACACGTCTATATTGTCTATTATAGGCAACCAATAGTGTTAAAAAGCGATCTCGATTTGAAACATAACTATAAAGAATATGTAGGTCGCAGATGGGACTGCATAGCCACGTGAAATACTGTACTCCTCATTAATCTTTGCACTCGAAGAAAAGCCTTATTATATTAATAGTTTTAATAAACATAAACGCTAACTAGAAGAATATAGCATTGACCTACAGGTCAGCTAATAATATTATAAATATTTTTTTTAAATTGCTTTCGTATAGCGCAATTTCCCTATATTTATAGCATGCTCCTATTGTTATAGTCCAGTCTCTTTTAGGACCAGGATTTGTAGGAGATATCTAGAAGAAGGTTTCCATGCTGCCTTTAGGCGCTCAGCAAACCCAACTCAGTTCGGGTAGGTGTTTGAGCTCGGGCACCTTTTATAGGAAGCCATTTTTTTTTTTACATATCATCAACATATCTCTTGAACCTAAAGGCTAATGTAAATAAATAATCGACATTCTAAAAGTAAAACGTGTTCTCGTTACACTTAGTTTAAACAAACTATACTAGACTATTTTTTTTTTTACACTTTCTAATGATCTGTCTAAAAATGTCTAATTACAATATGATTAATGCGCCAGGCAAAGTGGCCATTATCGATCGGTTAAGAGTTCGATACTCTAAATATTATTCTCTCACTAAAGAACAAGGGTGAGCTCACTGCCGGCCACAGACTTGTTAGAGAGAGTCGCATCAGAGGAGTCTCACTAGTTATTTATTCACTTTTTAAAATGTTTTCTATTGCAACGTGCGCTTGTGCTAGTATTTTTAGATCAACTTTGTATCAACATTCCCGGCTCTTCCCGGGATTAAGGTATCAGCTTTCAAAGCACGAAGTGAGAGAAGTAGCACTCAAAACGAAATGGCTGGATGGATGGAAATAGAAAGCCCTCAAACAGTGGCGTAGCAGCCGTGGCGCGAAGGGGTTCAATGAACCCGGGCTCACTATCAATAGAGGCCCGCAGCTTGAAAGAAAAAAAAAAAAAGGAAAAAAGTTTTGACTGTAAAATTGAAATGTTTTAAATTTGGACATAATTTTATTTAGCGTTCACTGTGTATTTATCGTTATTAAATTGTTGTCTTTGATACATGTGTAAGTGATTTTTGTCACAGTTAATCAAGATGAGCCCTTCAGAAGTCTAAAGGAAACTATAATTTCTAGGACACAAAATTAATTTGTCTTATAAGTTGATCATCATGCATCCGCTTGGCTACCAGTCAAGGGGACTTCAGTTCGAGTATCGACTTTAGCTGAGGTGTGTTTGCTGAGCGACTGCATGTAGCAAGGAAGGCTGCTTCCTCAAAAGAGATTAGATCAGCGTGCATTGAGCCTGCTTAGAGCATGAAAGTTTTTCTAAACAGCAATTAGCGAAACTCTTATATATTTGATGCGCAATTAACAGCTTTAATGTATCCGGCGGTAGCGAAATCTCCGAAAATGTTGATTCTTAAAAATTTAAGTTCATTCAAAGAACTAGGTCTACAACTTTTTGAATACATTTACCTTATAGGACATTGAAATTTATATATTTCCAACATTTTGTTATTTCATATTAGTGTATTTAGCTACTTTATATTACAACATTCTATTATTCCATATTATTTCATGTAGTTATTTTATATTGGTCAATTTAGTTATTTCATTTTGGTCAATTTAGTTATTTCATTTTGGTCTTTGTGAAATCAATATTCCGCTACAAGTTTCAATTTGATTAATAATGACCATTATGAACTGGACGTTCGAAGGCGGCCACATGGGAGGGGGGGGAAAGGGCTAACTCAAACTTGTCTCAACCAAAAGTTTAAAGACAAATTATATTGTGATTTAAAAACAAACAAATAAAACAACAAAACTATATAATTAAACAGAGATTTATCTCCATTTTTATAAAGAAAGCAATGTTTTAGGGGAAACAAAATGTATTCACAATGTGACTCCATTTACGTTTTATTGAATCCTTTTTTTAGCAAGCTGTATTTGTACTTCCTCCCCCATTCATTTAGTTTGAGATTTGAGGCTATGTCCTAAATCTGAACTGGGAGAATCCAAAGAGAATTAAATAATTGTTATCTCAATGTATCAATACACTTTGAAGTTTGGGGTGATCGAGAGGAGCTTACTGAAAGTTCGTTCTCATTGTTACTCATTGAAATGCGATAAGAAACATTCCCTCGTTCAATGTTAACAATTAGAACACCGGTGATAAGGTAAAAACTCACGTGCCGTTTTAGTTTAGGGTAACACCGTGAACATAGCAAACAGATTTTGTGGGCAAACTCACTTTCAGGAAACACAACTGTGCTGGCTCATCGCCGTGGAGTTATCTGACTTTGATAAACAGTTCGGAGGGGAGGTGATAGATAACACATTTCAATAACACTTGATTAAATCCTGGGGGAATCGTTTTGTTAGATGTGCGATGGACGCAAAAAGAAGGGAAAACGTTGAAATCCAGTTTTAGTCTCATTGAAACACTCATAGACACGTTGAGGGACATTCGAGAATCATTTGTAAAAACTATAAACAGAATAACATTTCTTCTTCTAAAACCTCATTTTCAGGATGATTTTATCCTTTATGACATAAAAATCTACATTATCGAATGTAGTGACATTGCAATTAGCCACAGTTTATATATGAACACTAGCTAATACCCGTGCTTCACTACGATTTAAATAGTTTGTATATAGAGCTTTGTTTATTTTTCCCCGAACACTCTTTGCCAATCAATAAAACGGCCCGCACTACAACACTTCCCCACCCCTACAAAATGTTCTTGCCCTCAAAATCAACAACATACTTCTTGGCCATTGTTTCTTCCAAATGAAACGGATGTCCTTAAATTCTAAAAGCGCATAGCTATATCTTAAAATTATACCCGTGCTACTGTTAAAATAATAGGTATATTTGTACATCTCTTGAACATTTTGAAATTCATCAATAAAAGTTCCCACAAAGCAACGCTACCCCCATAGTTAACACAATTTTCTATCTCTTGGTTTATACAAGGATGGCTGCCTGGACTGTCGTATGTATATATCGATGGTCCCGGGTTCAAACCCTGCCCGCTCCCGTCGTCCTGCGGGAGGTTTGGACTAGGAAGTAAACTATCTTCAACTCTGATGGAGCATCCGAAACCTGTAAAACATTAAACAAACATTAAACAAGTCCTCTTTATTTTTGATTCTTTCATCCTTGAATCAAACGGCCCGCAACCCCAATCTATTATGGAGCATGCACAAACACTTCTTAGGTCAATCAGTTGTAGTCTTCTAATCTGCCTGCATTATAATGACTCTTCCACCCCCCACCCCCACACACTATTTTTTAATGAAACGTCCCTCCCCCAACAGTACACATTGACCCTTGTACATTTAGCAACATCAGCCAGTTATACAATAATATCACATAATATTTTGCATTCTCAAATAGAAAGCCCTTATTCCCAACCTCAAACTTAACGCGCGTTTATGCTTAGGGTTAGGGTTTACTGGGCGTTAGGGTAAGGGTTTGGAAAAAAAATCGAACCCCCCCACTTCAAAGTTCTGGATCCTCTAGTGTATAGAGAGGCACCTCATTTGGAACAACCGATCTTCACAAGCCGTATTATACAACCCTCCTCACACATTCTCGTATAGTCAATAGCCCTTATGTTCACTGTGATCATTTTTAGGACTTTTAATTCTTGTTTTAGAATAGGGTCCTGCTTTTAGAAATTCTACACATGATTACATACTACAGTCGGATTACAGTCCTTACATTTCAAATTGAAGTAATTTTCTCAACAAACACACACACGCTTTCATTAAAACACATTTGATAATTTCACTGATCTAAGGATAATCCATCAAAATCACTCTGAAATCTATCTACGACTTGCGGATAATTAGACTTAGGATCTAGAAATGTGAAGAAATAGGAATAGATAAAAAAAGATGCAACCTAAGAAAATTACGCACCAAAAAAGTTAATAAGTGCTTTAAGCGGAATGAATTATTGTTTTGATTTGGTAGACATTAAAATGTCGGCTTTTAAAGACATATGTGGTAGAAATCATTTATGGTAAATTTAACCGTTAGGGCTTAGTTGTCCTAAGTAAAAAAAAATGTCTATATTTTCGTATTTTTTTCGATTTTGACTGAATGAATTAGTGGTCAGGACAATGTATTTTATATATTAGATCTTACAGCTTATAAACTATAAAGAAAAATTCTCTGACACTTAAAAATGTATGGGGAAAAACATTTAAAAATTTGTTTAACTTTTCTAAATGTTTCGAAAGAATGATATGGGCCTGGGGTAAAAAAAAAAAGTCTATTAATGCTACAGATAGGCTATCTACATTAATCTACAATATATAGTTAGATGCTGGATTCTAGGTTTCAGAATCTCAGACTTCGATTACTATGTGACTGAATCGACCATAATCTCTTGATTCCCAAGGAGACTAAAATATCAGAAGGATAGGAAAGAAACCTATGTATACATATGTTTCTTAACTTCTAATTTACCATACTTTGATTCTGTGTATTTAGAAGTCTCAATGCTTCGACTATGGATCAATTTTCACAGAAGCTGTTTTCAGTGCTGGGTGTAAGAAAGAAAAACCATGGGAGCTAGATCTATGTTTGAGTACTGTGCTGGTGATCACTAATTGCTACCTTGTCTAGCTAAATGAGTTAGTTGAAATAAAATTACTTTGTTTGTCTGTCCTCTTTTCTTCTCCCTCCTCTTTCTCTCCCTCCTCTTTCTCTCCCTCTCTTTCTGGTATTGAGTCTTCCGCTCTTACGCGGTCACTGTTGTTAATATTTGCCTGTGGTGATGCCGGCCTAAACTTGCCGCACTATCGGGGGAGTGTGTTTCTGTTGCTAGGCTAGCCAATTATGTTTTAGTGGACATGCAGGCACTTGATAGATGATGTTCAAATGTAATTCGGTGCAAAGGGTTTTCCTGAGTCATTCCTAAGTCTAGATTTGTGTGCACAGATATGTCTCTGTCTATGTCACTCTTTGCGCAGAAATGATGTCATTCAACCTTTGTAATTCATCAATGCAAGTTGGTGGTGTAACCCTCCATACAGATTTATATGGCATTCTGTATAATTCTCCATACAGATTTATATGGCATTCCTAATAATTTTCCATATATTTGTTTGACATGAAATATAACCCTCCATACAGATTTGTTTGACATGAAGTATAACCCTCCATACAGATTTGTTTGACATGAAGTATAACCCTCCATACAGATTTGTTTGGCATGAAATATAACCCTCCATACAGATTTGTTTGGCATGAAATATAACCCTCCATACAGATTTGTTTGGCATGAAATATAACCCTCCATACAGATTTGTTTGGCATGAAATATAACCCTCCACACAGATTTGTTTGGCATGAAATATAACCCTCCATACAGATTTGTTTGGCATGAAATATAACCCTCCATACAGATTTGTTTGGCATGAAATATAACCCTCCATACAGATTTGTTTGGCATGAAATATAACCCTCCATACAGATTTGTTTGGCATGAAATATAACCCTCCATACAGATTTGTTTGGCATGAAATATAACCCTCCATGACGTTATGCTGAACACTGGATGATCTTACAGCGAGAATGCCCAAACGTACATGCTCTACGGTCCTGAATTAACAAAAAGACCTTTTCATTAAGATTAAACGCATTAACAGATTGTTGACCAACAGCTCAAAAATGCAGTTTTTAGATCCGTGGACCTTTAAAAAAAACGCAAAAACATAATTTTAACGTGAAAAACTATTTTATCTAATTGGTGAACTCAAACTAAATTATTTAGCCGAAAGTTACGTATTAGCAATAAGTACTAATTCTCAAAACTAAAGACAGTTTCCCCTTTGAAAAAATCCCAATATCAAGAACTTTGTTCGTGTACGTACATGTGTCTACAAAAGAGGACAAGTGACAACCTAATGATCGTCAAGTTGGAACCATGTCTGAACGCTGTTAAACTTAATTGTTGTGAAAACATGGAACTTACGGTTTTGTTTTATGTAATCTTCTACTGAAAAAAAGTATCTTCATAAAAATAAAAAAATAATTCTAAAAAACTGTTAAGATTATGTTAGCAGTTGGAGGCTCTAGGTCTATTCTAAGCCTCGTGCCAAACAAAAGCTTACACAGTAGCCAGTTTGTAACGCTGCTGAGACTGAGTGGGTTACATCTTTGCACCTCAGTCTGTGACCAAGGGGCTAGAGTCACCTAAGCAACCAGACAGCACAACTAAAGTAAACTAGCCAACTAAAAGAAAGCAGGAACGAAACTTTCATTGAAAAAAAATATATAAAAAAATTAAATTTATTTAAATATAGCAAAAATATATTAATATTAAAATATAATAATATATGATCGACTAAATAGTGAACCCAACAACTAACCTAACCCTAAATGAACTATACTACTACACAAAAACAAACTAACCAAACCAACTATCTCAATTACACCAACTTACTACACCAACCCTAGGTCTAGATCTATACTAACATGCCAATAGTCCCAACAATAAACATAAAACTAGTCTAGATCTACAATATTTTACAATGAAACCGTAAAACTAAAACTAAATCACGCTTTACTACAAAACTAAGACAACAGTGACAAAACACTGTAGCAGCAGTAGTTACAAACACTACAGCAGCAGTAGTTACAAACACTGCAGAAGCAGTAGTTACAAACACTACAGAAGCAGTAGTTACAAACACTGCAGCAGCAGCAGTTACAAACACTGCAGCAGCAGTAGTTACAAACACTGCAGCAGCAGTAGTTACAAACACTGCAGCAGCAGTAGTTACAAACACTGCAGCAGCAGTAGTTACAAACACTGCAGAAGCAGTAGTTACAAACACTGCAGAAGCAGTAGTTACAAACACTGCAGAAGCAGTAGTTACAAACACTGCAGAAGCAGTAGTTACAAACACTACAGAAGCAGTAGTTACAAACACTACAGAAGCAGTAGTTTCAAACACTACAGAAGCAGTAGTTACAAACACTACAGAAGCAGTAGTTACAAACACTACAGCAGCCGTAGTTACAAACACTACAGAAGCAGTAGTTACAAACACTACAGAAGCAGTAGTTACAAACACTGCAGCAGCAGTAGCTACAAACGCTACAGCAGCATTAGCTACAAACACTACAGCAGCAGTAGTTACAAACACTACAGCAGCAGTAGTTACAAACACTACAGAAGCAGTAGTTTCAAACACTACAGAAGCAGTAGTTACAAACACCACAGAAGCAGTAGTTACAAACACCACAGCAGCAGTAGCTACAAACACTACAGCAGCAGTAGTTACTAACACTAAAGAAGCAGTAGTTACAAACACTACAGAAGCAGTAGTTACAAACACTACAGCAGCCGTAGTTACAAACACTACAGAAGCAGTAGTTACAAACCCTGCAGCAGCAGTAGCTACAAACACTGCAGCAGCAGTAGTTACAAACACTACAGCAGCAGTAGTTACAAACACTGCAGCAGCAGTAGTTACAAACACTACAGAAGCAGTAGTCACAAATACTACAGAAACAGTAGTCACAAATACTACAGAAGCAGTAGTTACAAACACTACAGCAGCAGTAGTTACAAACACTACAGCAGCAGTAGTTACAAACACTACAGAAGCAGTAGTTACTAACACTAAAGAAGCAGTAGTTACAAACACTACAGAAGCAGTAGTTACAAACACTACAGCAGCAGTAGTTACAAACACTACAGCAGCAGTAGTTACAAACACTACAGCAGCAGTAGTTACAAACACTACAGCAGCAGTAGTTACAAACACTGCAGCAGCAGTAGTCACAAACACTGCAGAAGCAGTAGTCACAAATACTACAGAAGCAGTAGTTACAAACACTACAGAAGCAGTAGTTACAAACACTACAGCAGCAGTAGTTACAAACACTACAGAAGAAGTAGTTACAAACACTACAGAAGCAGTAGTTACAAACACTACAGAAGCAGTAGTTACAAACACTACAGAAGCAGTAGTTACAAACACTACAGAAGAAGTAGTTACAAACACTACAGAAGCAGTAGTTACAAACACTACAGAAGCAGTAGTTACAAACACGACAGAAGCAGTAGTTACAAACACCACAGAAGTAGTAACAATAGCCTGCAACATACAAATACAAAAAATTCAAGAATATATTCACAACAAGATCTAGTACATAAAACATCCATAGGGTAGTCCTGAGTAGGGCGCCGCCATCTTTCATACAAAATGTTTGAAAACAAACTGCCAAGTATTTGACAAATTTCCAAGTAGAAAATAAAAAAAAGCTTAATTAAATAATAAAGTATATTTACCATGGGCGTAGCCAGGATTTTTTTCGGGGGGGGGATGTTTGAAGGGGATTTTTTCTAACCCCCCCGCACCCCCCCCCCCCCGCGAAATTTTTTTTTTAAATGTATGTATGTGTGTGTGTGTATATAATCTTTATTACATTCTGACCCATCATTCTTTCGGAAGACGTTTATTGTGCCCTAGAATAGGTTTTTCCTGGAGTTAGTGGGAAAATTGTAGACTACCCGCCATTGGTAGCAAGGGGGTCTGGGGGAGCGCTAGGAGCCCCGCAGCCAAGCACTATTTCTGATATTGAAAGCCAAGAAAATGCATATTCTGAGGTATCTACAGTGCATTTTCCTGCTATTAAAAAGTTTTATTTCAAAAACCTAATGTGCTATTCTTACTGACTTAGACCCTACGCGCCCTTTCGTGCATTTGCCGTCAAGCTGTTTCCACAATAATCTGTTACTAGTAATGTCTGAGGCCTCTTTCCACCTGCTCTGAGGACCTCCATGAAAGTGTGGCGCCAAATTGTAATAGGATGTCGTCACAACTCTTCTTATGCCTAATTAATTTTGTCGGAGAACATGTCCCGCAAACCTCATGCGGAGCTCTGTCACAATCTTACTAAGGGGTCGACTTCCTGTTCGGCATAGGATTTCCTTGATTTAGACCCGATCTCTATAACTGACTTCTAAAATCTGTCTAAGCCATCTTTGTTGAGCCACATTTAGTGTTTCTCAATTTCGGCAGATGACTATTCATTGCACTTTATTTAATTGAGCCCCGCCACTGGTAGAAATGTGTAACCTCTCTTGAATACGCTCTTGGAATTAAGTGACTGTAATTTGCTTCAGATTTTATATCGAAAAGTGAAGTTTTTAAATTTAAAGCCCCATTTAGCTACGGTCATAGAATTTAGTAACTGTAGTTTGCTTGAGAATGATATTGAAGATAGAGGTTTTCCACCTCACAACGCTCTGTAGGGGGATTTTCAACTCAAAACCATCTGGAGGGGTTTTAAACTTTAAAAAAGCCATATGTAGGAGAGGGATTTAAACTCAAAACCTCTAATTGTCTTGGCTACGCTCAAATGATTTTAGTGTGTAATTTCCTTTTTTTTATATTGAAGAGGTATTTTTTAGCATCAAACCTTTCTGAAGTGAGGTTTAAACTCAAAACTCCTTTTGGCAACGCTCATATCATTTTGAGTGCGTAGTTTGCTTTTTTCATACATTGAAGATGTATTTTTTAGCTTCAAACCCCGCTTGCGGAGGATTTAAACTCAAAACCCCTTTGAATACACTCATAACATGTTGAGTGTAAAATTTTGCTTTGTTATTAATATTAAAAAGGTATTTTTACCTTCAAACCCCGCTGAAGGGGGGTTTAAACTCAAAACTGAGTCAAAACCCATTTTGCTACGCTCATAACATTTTGAGTGCATAATTTGCATTTTTTTCATATTGAATAGGTATTTTTAGCTTAAACCCCGCTGAAGGAGGGTTTAAATTCAAAACTGAGTCAAAACCCATTTAGCTACGCTCATAAAATTTTGAGTGCATAATTTGCGGTTTTTTTTTATACCGGGTATTGAAAGAGGTATTTTTTAGCTTCAAACCCTACTGAAGAGAGGCTGGGGGTTAACTCAAAACCCCTTTGGCTACGCTCATAGAATTTTGAGTTTATCGTAAATTTTGGAGAGGGGTTAAAAATTAAAATCTTCCTTAACTGTGCGCGTGAAATTTGGGGGATTGTCCTTTGCATTTTTTCTGTTTTGTGTTATAGAAGAGGGGACTTTAACTGCAAAACCCCCTGGTAGGGGGGTTTAAACTCAAACCCCCTTGGTAGGGGGTTTTAAACTTGAACCCCCAGGTAGGGGGGTTTAAACTCGAACCCCCCTGGCAGGAGGTTTTAAACTCGAACCCCCCTGGTAGGGGTTTTAAACTCAAAAACACCAGCTGGGGGGGTTTTAAACTCGAACCCCCCCCCGATAGGGGTTTTTAAACTCAACCCCCCCCCCCCCCGGCTACGCCCATGATATTTACACATAGTAAAGTTTAAAAAAAATATCTATAACTTACAGGCAGTCGAAGGTGCAGGATAATTTAAAACAATTACATGGCAGATCACAAAGATCATCATTTTGTAACACAGACATTGACTGTACACTGGTCAACTATCCAGAAAACAGCATGGGATTAACTATATATACTAACCTGCCGTAACCTATATAACAATAGGCGGAACTACTTCAAGTACTAAATCCGGCACTAAAAGAATATATAAAAATAGTTATAACCTATAAAAATAGTAAATATAAACATTACATATAAAATAGCTTATAATAGTTCACAATTAGTTTTGTCCAGGAGTTTCATGTGGGGAAAAATTATCGCTAGACCAGACATGCTTGTATTCATAATCTACTTATATCTAGTGCACTAAATTCCTCATGAACTCACTGCAATGCTGTTTAGCTCCAATAGTGGTATGATGACAGGTTAACATCTGGAAGCCGATGCAGTTCTGCCAACTTGTGGTCGTTTCTCCGATGTTGATAAGGAGAAGCGGTCAGACTAATAAAGTTCCTTTGGACCTGTACACAAAGGTGCCGAACTCACGTCTTATCCGCAACGTGAGTATGATTGAGTGCTGTCCAGGAACACTGTTGATTAGCCCAGCTTTAAGTATATTGTGTTGGACATAAAAACAACAAGAGGAATTCACACTGTGATCTGTCAGCTGGTCAACGCACCAACTGTAGACGGCTGTCTAAGGAAGAATCCCAGTTTTATCGTTTGGCATGTGAGGACATGTATACTACATATGTTAGTGCATGTGAGGACATGTATACTACATATGTTCGTGCATGTGAGGACATGTATACTACATATGTTAGTGCATGTGAGGACATGTATACTACATATGTTCGTGCATGTGAGGACATGTATACTACATATGTTAGTGCATGTGAGGACATGTATACTACATATGTTCGTGCATGTGAGGACATGTATACTACATATGTTAGTGCATGTGAGGACATGTATACTACATATGTTCGTGCATGTGAGGACATGTATACTACATATGTTAGTGCATGTGAGGACATGTATACTACATATGTTCGTGCATGTGAGGACATGTATACTACATATGTTAGTGCATGTGAGGACATGTATACTACATATGTTAGTGCATGTGAGGACATGTATACTACATATGTTAGTGCATGTGAGGACATGTATACTACATATGTTAGTGCATGTGAGAACATGTATACTACATATGTTCGTGCATGTGTCTACAGCCGGAAAATAGGACAACCAAATGAACTATTTCTAGTGAAGCATGTTACTTGTCGTGAGAGACCATGAAATTTGTTACCTTTTTTTTTTTCAATGTGAAACCCTTTGAACTAGTTTGCTCATGTCGAATGTGAGTACATATGTACACTCACTTGTCTACAACAACAAACAATGGACAACCTAATGACCGTGAAGTATCAACGATTTCTGGACAACTTTATGGACAACTTTAATCGTTACTAAAAATATTCACAAAAACGTTCTAAAGTTACTTGATATTAATTTCCATGGGCAAAACTAATTAAAATCAAGGGACAGTTTGTGTAGTAACACAAACTCAGAATCGGCTCCAGCAGGTAAAAAGTCAGGTTTCAATTTTTTCAGAAAGAATATCATTAACTATGAACTACAAACTATCAACAAGTAAGACTCTATATCTGTCGGTATAAACAAAGAAGAGACGTGCTCGTGTCCAAAGTCTACCAATAATACTGTATTGTTTGTTCGACTAACGACTTGATATCATAGAATACGGAGATTTATTTAAAATTTACAAGATCTTAAAATTCACGACATGGATGACTGTGATATGTCACGTGACTACGTGGTTACTTCCGAATCGGGTTCGAATCTCGGTGAAGACTGATTTTTTATTTAGAAATTTTTAGGACGCCTCTATGCCCCTAAAAGATTGCATCACAAAGAGATTAGAAACAGGATCACAACGGCAATCGGGGCCCACGCTGACCAGCTGACCACAGTTGAAAACGCAAACAAAATCTTTATGGTCATATCACAAGGTCCTCGAGCTCCCAAAGACCTTCTTTCAGGAAACAGTACCAGGGAAATGATGAAGAGGCAGAGAAAGAAAGCGATGGGAAGAGGCAACACGGCGTGGACGGGGGCTGTCATCCTTTTCAAGGAATGAAAAAAAGAGTGGCCTTGAGAAAGACTGTCAACAAATCTTGTTTGGTACGCGCCACCAGGCTCAGCAGAACTAAGGCAGCAGAGGTAAAGGGGATGTTCCTATCCAATAATGAGTTGACAGCCACCTCCAGATTACAGTGCTTGAAAGCCTGTGGTACAGATGCGAACTATTCTCTAACCACTGCCCTAATACACTCTTTCTGTACAGATAAGTTTTAAAGAAAATTAAAATAAAACTCACAAGCATTATGATCTATGATCTTAATGATGTCCTGAGACTCCCGAAATCCTAAGTCACCAGTCTTTGCAAGGATTTGAACTCGAGATTCTTCGGTTTAGAAGCCAATCGCTTTACAGCTCAGCCACAACGCCACCAACATTATGTTAATGACCGCAAAATAATAACGTTAACTCAGCCAAAGACACAGACCAAGCGCAATGTGCTCAGTACAACATTGTATGACGTCATATCTCTTCTTTTATTCTACATGCTCAATATTCTATGACGTCATACCTCTTCTTTTATTCTACATGCTCAATATTCTATGATGTCATACATTCAAATTGTGTTCCCTATGGAATGATTCATTTTTGGAATTTTGATTTAGTTAAGTTTCTTTGCTCTAGAAAAAAAAAAAGAAGAACTGAATGATGAGTTTATATTGGAATCCACCGGCAGTATGTTAGAAGGTACAAACCCTCTATCTCTTGTAATCTCCACTCCAAATCTATGTTATTTTGGATGTTAGAACATCAAGTGTAGTTAGGTCCCTTTTATGACTGGCGGAATTTTAGTTTCTTGTCTGTGAAACAGACGTAAACTACGTCTGCTGCTGTTCTATAGCTCTCCTGACCTAAATAAATAAATAAATATGTGTTTGTGTGTGCGAATTTGCCTTAACATCATGCTGACAAGTTGACTACATTGTCACACTTGCTTTCACAAGAAACACACATCCACATATCTAAATATCAACAGCACTGTGAATATAGGTATTTCTCTTTATTACAATTTTCTTCATAATGTGGCTTCTATTGAATGTTTACAAGGCATTTTTTTAATTAACTGGCTGACTGCACAGTTCTAGCACATTGCAAAATCAATTCCATTCGTCTGGTGTTGAAATCTTTGCTTGCAATTGTTCCCTAATACCTGACATAAAGTTTCGTATACAACGGTGGTGGACAAGTCGGTTCCATTAAATTTAACCATTCCTTGTGTGTGGATCGTGATAACAAAAAAATAAGCCATACACATGTCTGTCTAGTAGTTAAATGGAAAAGATCTAGAATATAAGAAAAATAAATAAATCGATCCATTTAAATTAACAAGTACAGAAGTATTATTTTCCGTCACTGTTCTATACTTTACTATAGAAAAAAAAACAGGCCTAATAGTGTAATGAAAAAAAAAAACTACATGTGTACTTGTTACACATTTCAACATTATAGACTTCAGCTTTAGGCATCACTGTAGCTGTGACACGCTGTCTCTGTCTTATCTATACCTTGTTCAAGGACTTGGGTCAGTAGAAACAGACGAGATCTAACGAATGCCAAGAAAGTAGTCGGTCTATGAATACCATTCCTATGTTGGAACATACTGAACTGTGCACGGAGACAGTAAAACAAAATGTAAGTCTGCACTCAGAAGGTGACAACGTCGTTGTTTTTTTAAAGATATTTATTTGTTTTTCCCCAAATCGTGAATACATATTTGTTAAATGGTAAAGGACCTTGTTGATAATTGAGTGCCGCCACCCAACGAAGATTAAATTCAAAATACAGGATCAGAATCCAGTTCTCCTTTAACTTTTCACTCCTCTAATTAGTGCAATGTAAATGAAAGAGGAAACACTGGCTTTGATCTACTAACTCGAGGATGACGTACTAATGGATTAGCTAATGATCTCATTGGATGGATTTGAATCTTTGGCGGGAAAGTATTTCGAAAGAGACAAGACATCAGTTCTAAATTTACCTCAGAGTTTGCGTCCATTTGTTTCTTTATTATTAATATATATTTTTAAATGCTATTTTATTGCTGGTCTTCATCTATTACAAATGTAATGACATGACTAATCCAAACTAATTGATACAAGTACGCTTAATAAAAGCATTGTTTTTTAAAAGCGTATTTTTTAAAATGTTGTTTTTGTCTTTTGTCACAATGTATTGACCTCATTAGTACTTGTTTCGTTACATCGCCTTATGACCTACATTTGACCAGTGCCGACTTGTTGTCCCCTCATTTTCGACCTCTAGCACATTGTGTTTGAAAGATAAAGACGTTAAGTGAATGACTTCATCTCTAGTTACATTGTAAGGACAGAGACTAAGCGAAGTTTGTATGCAGGCGGAGCTAGGAATCACCTCAGGGATGAACAAAGCTGTTAGACTTTACGGGAAGGAAGATCTCCGAGTGGTGAGCTACTTTACAATTCCTGCTCTTCTTCTAGCATCATGACATTATAAAAAAAATACTTTATAAGTTGGGTAGAACAGAACCTGAACAAGCATGAAGTCAGAGTTGTAGTGCTCAGGTGCATGTGTGTAAATTATTAAATAATAATGTTAATATATTCTTTTCCGAAAAGTAAAGATGAGTTCAGTGTTTCACATGACCACGCAAACAGTCGCAACTTGCATATTTTGTCACATTATAATTACTGTAAAATATAATACATTTTTTACAAAACTTATATCAACTCACTCTGTCTGTCTGTCTGGTAAAAAGTGTGTACACGTTATGTCTCCCACACCCAATCTCGGATCAAACTAAAATTTTACACAATTATTTCTTTTATCTGACAACACAAGAATCGATGAAAAAATAACCAATCAGTTAATTAACTATTGGTAAAAAACTATAATTTTTTTGCATCTTAAACAAGGGAAAGAAATTTCACTTGATTAAAGTGGTGGTATAAGCTGAATAAGTCCCCTCCCCTTTAAAGTAAGTTTGCAACTATCAATAGATAACTATACAATCTTCTATTTTTATAAGCGCCCCCACTAGCAGAGTGTTTAGTTTGTCGGCTTAAGCCATGAGTTTGAATTCAGGTCGTTCCCTTTTTTCTTTGTTTTATAAATGCTTTAAAAACCTATTGCGGTAAAATTCACCAAGATATCCCTTTCTTTCTCTCTCCATTTTCCCGACTGGTCCATATAAGTGATAGGATCATAGAGTAATGAGAAAACTAAAACATGATATAGCGCTAAACAAAAACAAATGGTAAAAGTATTTCTAATCGCACAGATTTATTATTGTTACTCTAGATCTTAATTGCAAACTTAATTGCATAATTGATCCAAAATATTTTTTTTATGTATACAATGTTTCTAATTGTAGTATCTTTAGAACATGCCCATATTAATACACTAATACACACATCCCGCACAAAGACATAATTGAGGGGACTTCATTGCACTTTGACTTAGAACTTTAAAGGGGAAAAATCGTAGCCTAAGAAACAATAGCCACATACTCTGTACACTCTATAAAAAAAAAAGGCCACGTTTTTATCTACAAAAATAGAACTCTCTTTCTCTATCTCTTGAACCTTTGTTTTTTTTTAATTCCATTTTTCCATCACCAAAACATACTCCATCCTTCTATAAGTGTTAGATTAAAAAACTAAATGGATTCTCTGGTTATACAATTATAACTACATAGTTATCATGGTGTTCATTGATACAAAATTCTAGCATCTGCAGCCGATATTACTTTTCTGTTTATGGTGCATGGAAAATAGTGTGTGCCTTAATACATCCTGGACTTCTACAAATAAAACATTCTATTTAGGAAGCAATAATGTCATGAAGATATTGACACATACTTTGGGTACACTGCACAATTGTGACACTTCAGGTTTAGCCTCAGGACATAAACAGAAAGACGTAAGTAGTTTGGAGGGAGCTGCTGGCTACATTAGGTCCATAGTCACCATCGAGGTAATATCATGTGAGCCCATTAATAAGGGCTGAAGCTTCATTAATTACTGTAAGCTTTTTCTAATGTAAAAGTAGACAACTCCGGTTAATTTGTTTTTGTTTTGGCCTACCAGTCTTAACAGCTGAAATGGTTCGCAGCAATAATGTATCTTAGTTTTTTTGTAAGTTAATGTCACATTTGTTTATGTACTATAAAAACTTTTTTTTTTCATTCCAAAAGGAATTTCTACCGATTCCGGAGCCGCAAGAAAATTGTGAGTATATTTTTTAAATTTCACTTTTGTTTTTGCTTCTTTCTAGTTTTTTTTCATTTGGGCTGAAGGAAATAGCATTATGGAGATCTTCTTATCATATCTTATTAATTAGAAACGTTTCTTCAAAGGAGAAGATAATTACGTCCTACGCGTGTTAATCAAATATTGCATGTTAGAGGCGTATGCTAAGTCATTGGTTTCCTGGCTGATTCAGGCAAACCGTTCCATGTGCTGGTGGTGCGCTAGGAATGTAGGAGCACTTGTACGAATTGGTCCTTGCATATGGAATAAGAAATGTGCAGACTGGGCTCTCGCTGGAATGTAATTTTACTGATCAATACAATTAGAACTTTCTGAAACGTTAAACATTCAAATTATAAGAACAAATATTTTGTTTTACAATACCTCTTTCAAGTCACAACTTCATGGAGAAACAAAAAACCTGGACGAGGATCTCAGAAACGACTCTAACGATTTACCTAAAAAAAATATATTGATTTGACTTTAAATTATTAATATGTGAACTAAAGGGCAAAATATCTTGTTTATAATTGCTAGCATAATTATTTCATTTTTATATTTAAAGACGTTCAGCTGAGACTAGCAAGCACAGGACTTTGTCGTACAGATGTCCATCTGTTTGACGAAGGTCAGCTTGACCACATTGTCATCAAGGACCCCATCACTATAGGGCACGAGATAAGTGGAACTGTCAGCAAGCTGGGACTTGGCGTGAGCGGTCTATCAGTAGGTAGGATCACACAATTCTATAGACCCAGTAAAAAAATACGTGGCAACATGAAACGTTTGATTAGAATTCGAATTTCGATTTGTGTTTAATCTTGTCTTGCTTTATAGATTACACAAGTTTCTCTATGTACTAAGAGTATACATGTGTCTTTCTAGTCGTGTATGTTAATTAGAGACTTCAAACTCTACAAAGTCATTGGTTTTCATGCCTGAATGAACCACCCCGCTCCTTGCTTTAACGGCAGAGGGAAGAATTTTTTTGTTTAATTTTCAATTTAAAATTATTTCAGATCATAGATTTTAATAAACCAGTGATGCCGAAAGTACGGCCCGCGGGCCCAGATTCGGCCCGCGATGTGATTCCCTCCGGCCCGCCGAAATGTTGGCACAAAGTATAGAAAATCCCCCCTTTTTTATCCAAAAATTAGAAGGTGTAAAAATGAATCTTTATTTACGTTAGGCGCTTAGAGCCCCTCGATGTTTCTCCTGATTGATTGGTTCCATGACATTTAACATTGTTGCGTTTATAAAATAGGTAGACTGTACGTTTTGTACCGAGAAAAGTGACACGGTTCTTGACTTTTTGTGGAACAGGATTATAAGCCAACATATTTTTTTGTATAAAGAAAGTGTGGCTATTTAAAAAAACATATATAAGACATGATGAGACAAATATAGCGGCATTCTTGGTTTGAGCCGCGAATAAAAGATTGTTAAACTACGCCTAGAAATTATTAGGATTGATGGGAATATTTACCAAAAAGAGACAGGAAAATGACTTGGTTGTAAGGCTAGCTACAATGTTGCTGATATTTTAAATAAAGAAATGAAGCCATCTTCTGACGCGGGGAAAAAAAAAGATAAATTTCAACTATCCCATTAATTTATGAGGCACGTGATCTACGGGTGTCAGGTCAATATCGTTTTTGTAGGCCTACGTTTTTGTTCCTGTGGCCCGCGACACGAGAGTCGGAAATAAAAATGGCCCGCAGGTCGAATTAGGTTGGGCATCACTGGTTTAAAGCAATTAAACATAACAGGGAAATAACATGTAGAAAAAATGGAAACTTGTACCTTGAGACCCTTATTATAAGCTTTTTAAAATCGCTTTTAATTATGTCTTTGTCAAAGCCGCGACACCCCTATCAGGCTATTTCTTCTGGTTTGAGGCCCTGTGCGGTCGCATTTTATGCACATGCCTATATCCGGCTTGGTTACCTGTGTGGCAAACAGAAGTTATTCGATGAAAAATTTAATTCTTTTTCGTTAGATAATCAGATAGTCAGGACTCAAAACACATAAAACATGTTTTGTTTTGTTTTGTAATTAAAGAAACAATGGTAGTAGAGTCGATTTTCAGTCTTATTTGGTCAGGAAACTAAGCAGTACTAATTTAGCAACCCTCAACGATTTGTTATCGAAAAGAAGAGTACATGTATTTATGACGTTATTTCTGTCGGCCCGTTGGAACCACTTTCATCGTCCGACTAGCCATTGACCATGTACCACGGTACACGCCATGTTGTTAAGTTGTCTGAGACAGAGATGTAGATCTATTGGAATGACCAGGTTACGTCTGCTTCAAAACTTTGTACTTCATAATACAATCGAATCCGTTTAATCGAGCCACATCGAGGCACGATCCTTTTCAGTACTAATAACCAGCTGTTCCGATTAACCATATTCGACTTGCATTTTTTGTTTTAATACTTTTGATTTCAGTCCGAATAAGGGGCTTGTCCGATTAACAGGATTCAACTGTATTTACTAAAAACATAAAAAAGAAGTAAGATTACAGCGTAGATAACGTAGTCTGGGTTGGCCCTGATGTGTACAAACCTATGTCCCTCTAGATAGCGCTAAACAATGTCGAGTACTTTCTGCTGTGACCATAGTGAGCCCATACTTTATCTAGGATCAATATGTTGTTGTTATTATGACTGGCACATTCCCTTATTAAGGAAGACGTCGACTGACAGAAAGCTGTAAACTTGTGGGCTATGTCTGTGACTCATTAAGGATGACGTCGACTGACAGATAGCTGTAAACTTGTGTGGAGCTATGTCTGTGACTCATTAAGGAAGACGTCGACTGACAGAAAGCTGTAAACTTGTGTGGGGCTATGTCTGTGACTCATTAAGTAAGACGTCGACTGACAGAAAGCTGTAAACTTGTGGAGCTATGTCTGTGACTCATTAAGGAAGACGTCGACTGACAGAAAGCTGTAAACTTGTGGAGCTATGTCTGTGACTCATTAAGGAAGACGTCGACTGACAGAAAGCTGTAAACTTGTGGGCTAATGTCTGTGACTCATTAAGGAAGACGTCGACTGACAGAAAGCTGTAAACTTGTGGGCTATGTCTGTGACTCATTAAGGAAGACGTCGACTGACAGAAAGCTGTAAACTTGTGGGCTATGTCTGTGACTCATTAAGGAAGACGTCGACTGACAGAAAGCTGTAAACTTGTGGGCTATGTCTGTGACTCATTAAGGAAAACATTCACATGAAAGAAAGCTGTAAACTTATGGGCTATGTCTGTGACTCATTAAGGAAGACGTCGACTGACAGAAAGCTGTAAACTTGTGGGCTATGTCTGTGACTCATTCAGTGTAGCTCTTACGATCATGAAGGTTTTAACTCCGCAGTGAACAAAATCACATGAACATATTACAAGGTCTTGTGGTGACCAAGTTGGCAGTAATAACTTGACCAATTTCAATGCTTGTTTAAAAAAAAAGAAAAGAGAAAAAGAAAAAAAACACATTTATATCTACCGAGTCCTGATTTATGACAGAGCAGACTGTGCGTCTTACCATGGCCTCAACCTGCTAAGGGACTCCAAAATTTAAACGATTTCGAACTTCGCAAAAATTTTTTTTACATTTATAAGAAATTAAAAAATTAGCAAAAGCATACAATTGTAAATTAACTATAAATTTGAAGAATGGACGATTATTTTGTAAGCTGCTCTAACGATTTTCCTAGAAATTTGAAAATTTATGACTAAGACTATATTAAATATATATATATATAAACTATATTGGGGGAAAATAACTACAAAATTGGTCAAACATTGAAAATTCTGGTTTGATTCTTATTATTTTTCAAAATACAATCAACTTAAACATTCAATTTGGCTGAAGTCTTTTTTTTTTTCTTTTTTTACGTGAAGTGAATCATGACGTATGTCTAAACTAAACGGAATAACTTACAAACTTTTGGTTTGGACTTGGAGTGTAGGCTATGTGTTTGAATAAAAAAGGAGGACATAATATATTTATTCTGTGGCTGTTTCAACGAAGTGATCTTATTGCTAGACTACCGTAGATCATCTAATGTGAACGACATGACCTCTACGGGATTGAAAGTACTCGACTCACTGGCGGATCCAGGGGGGGGGGGCGGTAGGGGCGATCGCCCCCCCCCTACTCGGCCGACCACACCCCCCCGAAGGGGGGGCGGACGAATTTTAGTATAGAATTTACACAATTTGTATACAAATTTATTACTTATGTTAATAATATATACTAATTATTTATATTTCAACCTATTTTTAGATTATTTCGCCCCCCCCTTCTAGTATTTTGGCCGATTTGGTAGGGTCGGGAGGGGGCGATTCGCATCAATCCGCCCCCCCTCCACCATAAACTTTCGAGTGGGGGGGCGGTCCTATTTATGTGTAGAAATCACAGCTTGCTAACAGAATCAATTAAATATCTAAATGATTAAAACTTGTTATTGGTATTTTAACTGGTCTTTATATTTTGTCGTTCACCTGTTGGCCGATTGGAAGGGTAGGAGAGAATACCTCTACTGCCCTTCCCATCTAAACCTTTTGAGTGGGGGGGGGCGGTCCTACATTGAATCATAGTATATAAACAAAATTAGTCGAATATCTATATAATATAAACTGGTGGAAGTGCGATACATGCAATCACCTTCCCCCCATCGGACAAACCAATACTTTTTCTTTTTGTATTATAGTAAGAAATTACAAAATTTAAAAAAATCTGTCACTAATATAATTTATATATGCTATAAAGTAAATTCTTATATCGAGTCGCCCAACCCCTATTTTTTAATGCAAAATGCAATCATTAGCAGAAATTATAAAAAGGAGCGAGGATTAATCGTTTTCATTTTACCGCCCTTCCCCTTTCCAGACAGAGTTTGTGTAATTTCACATGAATTTATCATAACTATTTTAAGAAAGACTTTGCATTGGAAAAGTTATAATTCAAAAGAAATTTTTCAATGTAACAGTCACGGTTGAGATGAGTTCAAAAGCTAGATAATCTATTCCTAGTCGACTTTTTCCAACCTTTACTGTCATATTTTTCTAGTTAAAAAAATTTAGGACTATAACTCACAATTTATGCTTCAATTCTATTGAATAATATTTATCGAATTTTTCTTTTCGGCGGCGATCCTAAAGCCTTATTCTAAATATGTGGGGTATCTTATCTTTTCAAAGAACAAATCGGTTGTATTTGCAATGTATTAAGGGACTATAAATCCATATTAGAATATTTTTCCACATTATTCAAAAGGTCCTTTATAATAGAATGAATAATAAGCTGTAGGTCAGGAGAATGCGTTACTGCAGTGAAGAATGCCAGAAAACACTTTTAGCTTCAAGGCTTCGCCCCGAACCTCACTGATGAATAATAAGCTGTAGATGTCAGGAGAATGCGTTTCTGCAGTGAAGAATGCAAGAAAACGCTTTTAGCGTCGAGGCTTCGCCCCGAACCCCACTAATAAGTAATTAGCTGTAGATGTCAGGAGAATGCGTTTCTGCAGTGAAGAATGCAAGAAAACGCGTTTAGCGTCGAGGCTTCGCCCCGAACCTCACTGATGAATAATAAGCTGTAGATGTCAGGAGAATGCGATTTTGCAGTGAAGAATGCAAGAAAACGCTTTTGGAGTCGGGGCTACGCCCCGAACCCCACTATTACATAATGAGCTGTAGATGTCAGGAGAATGCGTTTCTGCAGTGAAAAATGCAAGAAAACGCTTTTGGGTGTCGGGGCCCCACTGAGGAAGCTTAGAGTGCTCACCCAGACCCTCAAGGTTGCAAGAGAAAGGCTTCATCATGACTGTTTTTTTTTTCGCTGAAGATTGAGAAACAGTCTTATTTTATTCTCATATATCGAATATATATATATATATATATATGCTGTACGCACGTTTATGTATAGGGTTAGGGTTTACTGGGCGTTCGGGTTAGGGTTTGGAAAAAAATCGCCCCCCACTCCAAAGTTCTGGATCCGCCAGTGACTCGACTCAAATGTTTTTTTGTAAAGAGTAAAGTAATTAGATGAACATTTTTACAACGAAACAAGAAGAATTAGAGATGATAGACCAAGACCAGGAATTGTTTTTGAAAACTCTTATTAAGTAACTTCTTTTGCAATTACGTTTAGAACCAATTCTTGAAAAACGTGTGTACTAAATATGCGAAAGGATAATTATGATACTTTTCAAAGTAAAGAAGCGAAATGTTTTTTTCTGCGTCAGCAAAAAATCTAATCTAGTGAAATAAAAACAAGCTTATCCTTCCTTCTAACATTGGTGTGTTTGAAATTAAAGTACTGTCGCCACGTTGTCCATGATTAGTAATACTTTATAAATTATAAATTATGTATGTAACTTGAGTATCATAAACACGCAATATGAAAAGTTTATGAAAGTCATTAAATATGCTTTTTCAAACAATAATTTAAGCACTAATTAATTTTACACTAAATAAATATATGTTTCTTACAATTAAATAAATTTCATGGATATTAGTTATATACATTTTGATAACTATTTTAAAACATTAGTAAAATCACATTTACCTAGAACTATGACAATTTTTTTTAATGGTTGGGGATCGCCTCCTAGTGAAAAATTGTATTAAGGGGTCGCGGAGCTAAAAAGGTTGAGAACCGCTGGTCTAGACTTAGATGTCGGCTTCGATAGATGAATGGGATTATAAAGTACGTCAGGACGTTCTGAATTCGCAGTTATATGGAAGGAATTTATGTAAAAATGCTTTTGAAACACAAATTTGAAGGTTAATTTTATTAAATAATGAAATCAATAGACTATATTTTGTATTTTCGTGTGTCAAAGTAAAAAACTGTGCAAAGTGTAGTTTTAAAAATTAGATCTAGTTCTAGATCCTTTCGATTTATACATGGTAAACATAGCCTAGATCGATAAAATGATAATAATTTCATAGAGTTGGGCAACTTTTTTTTGAGGGTCTTAAGTTTGTTTTAGGGCTACAATACATACACTACGGTCCCAGTTAGTACCCAAGGAACATCTATGCCAAGTTTTATCAAGATTGGTCAAGCGGTATTTATTTCTATTTCTAACATACATACATACATACGCCTCACATTCTACTTTATAAAGTAGATACATATCAAATTTTAAACATTACTTTGTGTTTAAAAAACATTAAGCAATAGAAATAATATATCATAGTGTATTTTCGTTTACTCAAAATCGACCAATACTCCTCTCTATAGTCTGACGGAATTTCTGTTTCCTGTGTGGGTAGTATTTAGTTGTATAGATCAATGATAGGCCTACATATACGATTTTGATATCTTTAAACGAGTTACGGCATTTTGAATAACTTTCCTTTTGTTTCATTGTAGATTGAAACCACTTGTTTAAAGCATTAGGTATCTAAATGTTAATTGAAGCATGACACTTTCTTCAGGAGAGAGAGTAGCCGTTGACCCGTGTCGGCCATGTGGTCAATGTTTACAGTGTTCGAGGCAAAGAAGCAACATCTGCCAGAACTTGAGTGAATCCGGGGTCCTGCACGTGGATGGCGGCTTTGCCAACTACATGACAACACCGGCTTTTACTTGTCACAAGTGAGTGAGCTAAGGAATGATTGATGTCAGATGATGTCATTTGTCAAACATGTCATGACTTTCGTCAACTGATTATGGTCCAGTGAGATGGGTTCTATCGATTTCGTCCGTACGTGTTTTTGTTTTTATATTGCAAAGCAGTGGTTTACAACTATGATTGCATATGTTAGGAATAATGTCGAAGACTTTTAAAAATATTATTGAGACACCTTTGATTTTGTATTTGGAATGAAGGTCTGACTACATTTTTTTAGAACCGCTACATTCAATTTACGATCATGCAATGGCGCGCTTAGCTACTATTGGTTATTTTTTGTTTACATCACGATATCTGCGTGGGAGAGAAGGCTCAGACGACGAGTCTAGAAAGAGAATGCTCATTTAAATTAAAACCACAGCTAATGACCAAAAAAAAGTGGATATAAACACTTATGGGCGGTACCTTCGTCTCAAACACAGTATATTTTTTCAAAATCTCTATAAAATTGAGAGCACAAGGGGATTCCTCAAACATTTGTCAGTTAAAAATTTGATATTTTTAATGTACTTTCTGAACATCAGCAAAATTATAAAAAACAAACCAAGGTGATAAGAAAATGATTGATATGACAGAGGAGTCTTTGCGTATAAAAAAATAATAGTTAAGCTTGCGTTAAAGTATTAGTGACATTCATTTACATTTTCCCACCTATACCCACCACAATAAAAAAATCTTTTAAAAACAATACGACTTTATTTAAGGATCATGTTTTTCAACCTAATATACTCTTTAGAATATTTGCCTCAAGACGTTGCTTTTGTTTAGCTTCTCTATCAAGGCTACAGCAAGCACTGTGTGTTCTATGTCTTTGTTTATCCACCCTGAACTCGGACCTTACAATAGACTGTGAACCTATTCTCCAGGTTACCGGATAATGTCAGCCTCGAGGAAGGCGCCATGATTGAGCCCTTGTCTGTTGGGGTGAATGCCGTCCACAGAGCTCGCATGTGTCCCGGAGATCAAGTCATTGTCTTTGGGGCTGGTGAGTCCGATAAAAAAAAATGGTACAGTTTCTTTAATGGGTTCCATTGTTTTTCTAAGCGTATAATAGCGAGATTTATATAACGATGTTTGTAGTTTTCTCTGGCTCACCGAAAAACTTTTATTGTTAATGTTGGGAATTAAAAGTAAAAGAAAATACTGTCGCTATATAGCAGTAAGGACGACATAAACACGTGACTCCGTTCTAGTATGTATGGATTGGGTGGAGCCTGGTAGCGTAGGTTTAGTTTTCTGTTTATTTTGTTTTTGGCTTTGTATAAATGTTTAATTTGTTTTCTTGACCAGGTCCTGTTGGGCTCTACACAATGCAAAGTGCGAAAGCACTTGGGGCGGGAAAAGTTATGATGGTCGGTGAGTACCATTTATTGACATTTTCGTTCAGTATGCCTGAAGTAGCAGTTAGTCTTCAAGCAT
>JAZGLO010002007.1:0-13660 GCA_036873155.1 Biomphalaria sudanica
AAGTCCCTACTTCAATATATTACGCCTGTTTTTAGAATGAAACGAATCTGATCTAAATATAGAAGACCATTCTCAGTACACCATTTTTTTTTGTTAAAATCTGGGCCATAGTTGCGTGGTACAAATGTGACTAAATTAGGGAAAGAGAAAACACGATGGTTAATCATGACGCAATATGTAACAAAGTCAAAAGAGCGTGTAGAAAATTGTACCAGACAGACAGACGAAGGGAGTTAATATAAGCTTTGTAAAAATGTAAGTCTGTAACTTCTCTTGAATCCCAGCACTTCGCAATCATTTCGCAATAAACATCGCAACTTAATAAGGCGAATGTGACTAAGTCCGTAGATAAAGAAGAGCGCAATATTTTACGTGACAACGCAAATACATCTGTGACTTTTTTTTTACAGATTGATTTGTTCTTTCTTTTAAAATCTATGAATAACGAATGTCTCAGTTCGCTGGGAGAGTATACAGGACTAGAACATCTTGAAAAAAAAAAGTAAGTTTCGGTTTAAATTAGATTTATCTAGAACGTAATTAAAACACGCGTCTAAATCAAGAGATAAGTGTGTGGAATAGAGAGACGAGAGAGAGAGAGACAGAGAGAGAGAGAGAGAGAGAGAGAGAGAAAGAAACAAGAGGGAGAGAGATAGGAGAGAGAGAAGAGACAAGGGAGAGAGAAGAGACAAGGGAGAGAGAAGAGAAAGAGAAGAGAGAGAAGAGAAGAGGGAGAAAGAGAAAAGGGAGAAAGAGAAGAGGGAGAAAGAGAGAAGAAAGAGGATGGAGAAGTCTGAGAGAGAAGAGAAAGATAGATAGAAGAGAAAGAGGGAGAGGGCGAAAGATAGGTGGTAGAAATTGAGTCAAGATGGTAATAGGACAGTAAAAAAATGACCATATCAAGTGTATGTCTGTACCATATCAAGCAGCACTATTCCTGGTTATATTGCTGTACTCAGGTACAGTTGTAAAATTCCTCTCGCAATCCCATTTCCCCCCCCCCCCCCCCAGTTGACATGGTTAACACTTGAAGCATCTTGTACACAACATGCTTTAGCTGACAAATAAAAGTACGACCGCACTTCTGACACCAATACTCGTGTTTATAGAGCACGTGAGGAGAATCACAGAGATCTAGTCATCATCTCGTTGAGTTGCGGGTGAATGACCTAACAACGTGTAACGTGGCTGGGGATTGCGAGTTTGAAGTGGAAAAAAAAGATCGAGAACAACAAATTTTAATTAGCAAAGAGCAAACATTTTAGGCGAAAGTGCGCCCTTCGCTTTCCCCAAACCTTAATACGCCATGTTACCCACAGGCGGCGATGTCCCCACCAATCTCTGACGTACAGGTTTTTTTTTTTCTAAATAGGAAGGGATGTTACTCTCAGTTAGTAATGTCCCATCTACTATTCTCAACCCTAGAGGAACTGTGTAGATACACCTACGCATACGTGGGTATCATTTTGGTGCTTTTTTTTTTTTTTCATTATAAAATTTCCCTTTCAATGACAATGACGTCAGAGAAGGTCACGTGTCTACTTTCAATTTGTGTGACGTGTTAAAGACAAAACAGAGTATTGTTTCAGAAACATTTGTAATGAAAAACATAAACGCGATGCTAAAGATATCTTAAAAAAATACGTTTCGCGATTACACTGCACTCCTTAGCCCTCTAGCCACGAGGGAGAGAGGATCGCAGGGAAGAGCTTTCTTCAGTCGAGTGTCACTAAAACATGCCAGCCATGTCCATCAAAACTGCTTACTCTATTGAGAAGTCCGAAAGAAAAACGCATGGAGACCAGAGCGCAGTTTATCGAAGTTCTTAACTGCAATGTTCTGTTCTAGTTCATAATAGTTCGCACAAATTCAACAGCCAGGTCTGTAACCTATCTACATTTTTTTTGGTCATAGTTGCGTATTTCGTCATGTGATTTTTTTTTCATTTGCAAATAGTGAACTTTAGCGTCATTATCATATCATTGATGTAGAATAGAAACAATCATAGGACCTAGAGACTGATGTTGGTAAGTAGAATTTTGTTATTTATTTATGTAGACCAGAATATCAATGGTATAAGTACACGACATGTGTCACGTGCTTGGAGAATAAGAAAGCATCTGTAGGATCAATGTTCCCACAACCTTTGGAAAACAAACTAATCATGTTTGTTGAATGGCACATGAATTCACTTCGTAAAGGGAAGTTTGTGAACATAATGTGTATCTACGTTTAATATCGTATGATACGGCTATCAAATAAAACATGGTATGGTACTTTATGTGTGAATTTACTAAATGTTACTGATCTGGGAGGAGGGATACTAGCTTCCAGTGTCTGAATACCCTGAAAAAGATCTAGAACTTAAGACAAGGAAATCAGGTATACATTGTGATGATATGGAGGTCAAAATATTTAACAGGGAGGGAGGCCTTGGAAGCATATACATTGTCAACCCTAACCCAAACTTTCAAAACAAAGAGTTTGAGCAGTCCACGAAATGTTGTGAGAATTTTCGGACTTTGACCCAGCCAGACATTCACACACACTTTCCTCGCGAGGTTTCATTGCGAACTCGACTTGACGTCCCGCCTGGCTACTATTCATATTGCCTGGCTAGCTAGGGGTCTAAGACGACAACTGTTACGCTCCAGCAGATAAGTCATAATGTAGACAAACTTTAAAGTTAGGATGAAAGAATGACTACACTTTCCCCCCCCCCCCTCACTCCCTTGTTAGTACTAAATTCCCACGTGGGATGCTCCTATTTATAGTTGTCTTTCTCCATATTTCTACCTGCTGTCTGGACGACAGGACAAGCTTCCTGGTTAAATGTTTTGTCAAATGTTTCTCCCAATAAGAAATGGGCTTTAATTCAAGTGTTTCCCATGACATTCAAAGGTTATTTTCTACACAATACCCGGAGAGTTTCTTTTCTTCAAGAGTGGACGACCATCCCCCCCCCCCCCCCCGAAAAAAAGATGACTAAAAAAATCAGGCCTAGTTTGCAGTGAGTTCTTGCAAGGTGCGGGGGGGGGGGGGTCTATCCTCTATTTCCGTCATCAAGCCAATGTTTACCACTGCTCTATCTTCACGCATGAAATCAGCCGTGAAGTTCTACAGCATTGTCACAGCGACAACAGCTCCATCTCCACCAAAAGTGAAGGTTGAAATGAGATGTGAAAATGTCGGTTGCAAAATGGAAAACACGGACGTCGCAAAATAAGATTCCCCCTAAAGATATGCATATATAGACATATATATATATATATATACGTATGGAAATACAACAGGAATTTGCCGGGAAGTTGTAGCAAAACTCTTAATCTTTTGCGCGCATCAAGGACATCCGCGTATACATGGCATCTTGGTCCTGAGAAGAAAGATCTTAGAGAAATTTCCATCTGCTGATTTGATTTTCCAACCAAGAGCTTTACATTCAAAGAAGCTTTCTGTTGGATATATCAACTAATCTTGGTTGTTGCCATAGTAAACTTCACTTAGACAAAAATATTGTAGCTAGACACAGTCTTTAGGCCTTATGGCTAGACCCACGTCTTTACATTGCAGCTAGGCCCAGATTTTTTTCAACATTCAGATACGCTTATTTGTAGCTGTCTTTGCCTACTTGTATGCATATTGTATATGATATTGTTCTGTGATTACAAATATTATATATTATATAAAAAATCTAATTAATTTAAAACATTTTATTATTCGTAACTAAAAGCCAAAAATTATTGACCTAGTCATGCAGGTTAATTAGTGACTTTACATATGCAAAGTCGTTAGCTTCTCTGGCTGATTCAGGACACCCATTCTATGCTCTAGTAGCACTAAAGAAGGAACACTTGTACACATTTCACCGTTTCTTCTCGCCCTGTCAGGAAATCCTGAATCCATTGATGTAATGAACCATCAATGGCAAAATATTTTTGTGTCTAATAAAGTCTAATAAATCAGGTCTATTTACTCTTTAGAATCTAATACCTTTGACAACTTTTCAATTAGTCCTGTTAGTTGTGTTTCACGTGATCCTATATTTCCTAAAACCATGTTGGTATGGACTAATGACATTATGTTTGTCTAAGCGGCTTATGATGTTACTACATATTATGTCATCTAGGATTTTACATACGATTCTGCCGAATGATACAGGTCTGTAGTTTCCTGGATAGGATTTATCTCATTTTTAAAAAAATAGGTGACATTAGCTTTTCACCAGCCCCCTCGATACTCTCCCCTGATGTCGAAACAACATTTGACGAAAAACATTTGCCAAAACCGAATGCGGAAATTACCCCAAAGTAAAAATAAACAGACTTAAGGAAATGTCGTTACAGCTACTTCCGCAAACTCGAGGTCTTTCACCTTACAGTAGGGCTACCGTATCATGGCGACCGATATTAAGACCAATCGGCAGCCAAGAAGCCCATAACAAAAGAACACCGTACAAACCACAGGAAGTACGAAGCGGTCTTCCGTGTACTTTCGCTTAGTTAAAAGTCACTGAAGCATGACAATCAGCAAAACAAGCTGTTGATGACGCAGATGAAATGAGATATAATAACGACAGCGCCTCACTGGGACTGGAGAACGAACTCACTCCCCCCCGAAAGAAAATCATACTTTAGTCTACAGGTACATTCTCCAACCAAAGATACCCCCCCTCCCCTCTTCAATCACTAAAAAAAAAGTTTACATTTCAGACCCTTGCGATTTAAAGGGCAGACAACGTTAAGGTCATATGTTCCTTTGGCCAGCGGTTAACGAGCAGGGTCTCGGGGGGCTAGCACAACGACCAACCGTCTTACATTCCCCCAAACTAAAGTCAGGTGCCCATCAGGAGTTGGGTGGAAACCAGGGGCACCCTAAGTTCAAAATCCCAGTCATCGCCGAGATTCGAACCCAGGACCCCAGGTTCGGAAGCGCTAAACCCCTCAAACAGTTAAACACCGTGCCCCTCCCCCCAATCACTACCAAGAAGAAAAGAAAGATCAAAGCAACAACGAATAAATAAACAATAAACAAAATGTGAAAGTTGTGAGATCAATGGGCCTCATTCACCAATCGTAAACAAACAACATTTAGTCACGTGATAATATTGATAAAACAACGGGAAAAAAAACTGTCACGTGATAGCCACTGTGTATTAAAATTAAATCGTAATTTGTATAGAAGAAATAGAGAATCACGTGGCTAAATGTTGTTTGTTTATGATTGGTGAATGAGGTCCATTGTATTCTGCCCAAATACTCTCTTAGTTTTGTTGATACGAGCCAAGGTTTTGTTAGGTTCAAGAAAATCCAGCGTATTCCTTTGAAGAAACTAAAACATTGATGCACGACAAAAGTCCACAAACGTTGGTGAATCCGCCGGACACAATTAGATAATAATCAAACTCAAAAGTAAAAGTTCGCCTTTAAGACCAGGCGGTCTGTAGCCACCGAGGGCCCCCCCCCCCCCAATAATCAGACTAGTGGGGTAAACAAACAAACAAACATGTTCTCAAAGACAGTTTGGGGTCACATGATCTGAATAAGACGAAGATCAAATATTGCAATGTCTTCAAATGCCATTCACTTGAATGCGGATTAGTTCTCGTGATGAAGCCTCGCTGAATGCAATGTTTCGAACTGAAATGCCCACGTTTGCGAACAACGCAGTTTACATTTGCACACTAACGTAAGGGGTCGATTCGAAACTTTTACATCAGTAAATAGTCAAACTATGATATCATCACCCAATCAGTAGACCACAGCGGTCTCATTGTTATGTTAGACCTCAGCTGACTTCTTGTTATGTTTTTAATTACTACTAGTCGACCGGCGGCGTACCATACGCCGCTATTTTGCAGGGCCGGCCTTAGGCTACTGCAACCTATGCGACCGCAGTGGGCCCCGCACTTTCATAGGACCCGTGCTAATTCTAGGTGTATAAATTATTAAATTAAACCATTTTATAACTTAAACAGATTTCCCGCGGCCTTCTGTCGATTTACCAGGAGCTCCTGGAAATCTTCTGAAATTGCAAAATATACGAAAAAGTCCTGGAAATATCCGGAAATTATTAAAATCTTTTGAAGACTCATACAAATCTCCTGAAATATATAGACAAAAATTGTCATTTTGGGGTGTCATTCAATATGGAAAACGCCAATCCTACGCGCGATACAAAAAAAAGGCATTATGCAATAGGACTACCCGTAATTGTGGAAACTAGTGAAAGAAGCTTCTCGCGCCTCAAAGTAATAAAGAATTAATTGAGGTCAACAATTCTTGTAAATAGATTTAAACATTTGGTAAGGGTTACTACTAAGCGTGATTGATGTAAGAAATATAATTTTTATGATATACTGTATGACTTTGCTACACGAAAGGCTAGTAAAGTAATTCTGTACTTAGTAAAGAATGAATAAAATGCAAAGACGAATTTATTTTCTTATACAAACTCTTAATTTTCGCTTATTATCCGTATCCCTACCCAAACTTGGCCCCGCAATATCCGTTTCGCATAGGTCCCCATAATGGTTAAGTCCGGCCCTGCCATTTAGTGACGGATGAATACTAATTGTTCCCCCCTTTCCTCTTTTTTTTTCGCCTCTCAAATTACGTAGGGTAGCTCTAGTCCGTCCGACTTGCAGAAATAAAATAGTGATCTTTCCATTACGTGGTGTCCAAACTCTTGAGCCATGAAGAAATGTATATATAAAGAGATAGTATCTCTTTATTATGTTTCCTTAGTGAAGTGGGGAATAGCTATAAATAGTTCTATACTATTACTGTGCAATAAAAACAATAACTGTGTATGCCGGTTAGTCATCATTTGGACAGATTTGTATAAATAAGCAGACTCACGTGTGACATCGCATGACAAGTTGTCAATGAGACACATTTTCAAATGTTGGTCATGAGATTGTCAAGAAATGGAATAAAACTAAGCATAGACTATCAGATCCCAACACATCGACAGTAACAGAGAGGCCGAGTCTTTATAAATTCTACAAACTAATAGCTACACACATGATCAATAACATGGTCGTGCCAGATTGGCGAGCGGCGTATACACTAACGCTAGTCAATTTAATATTAGGCTTATAAACTTGAGGCACAGACCCAGAGAAGCACACAAGATCGTTAGCACAGTAGTTGTGAGATATTTATGTGTGCGGTCATCAGGTCAACACGGTCTACACTGACCTCTCTTATCATACACACATCTGACCTAGACATTATTTCAAGCCCACCATAACACTTGACTTGGATCTAACTAGATCTAGAAGCTCGTGAAACTTACCTAAAGGAAATAGTAGTCCCCGCAATAAAATAGTTCCAGATAAAGTGACATCACGCCGTCTGTCCAGACCTGAGTCTCTATCCACTATCATGTTGTCGACCTGTGTTACATTGGCACCAGAAAACATGTTCCCCCCCCCCGTGCTGAGCCTCGCCAACACACGGGCCTGAAGCGACCACTACGTCGGCGAAACACGATGATGCCAGGATGAGAGAGTACTTCCAAAAAGCAGGACCTCACTCGGAAACGGAACCGCTCACAAAAACAAGTCCAGACGTCATTAAATGAACAGATTTACGAGATTAACCATCTTAAGAGAGTACCAGACTTTCCTTTAGAGAGAGAGAGAGCTTCTGAGTATACACAAGATAGGGTCAAGGCCGTGTGTTTATCCCTCTCCCCTCTCCACGTCTGCCAGGGAGTACGCAGCAGTATGAAGGCTATCGATTGTCTCGCTTGGCACCGCCCGCGCACCAGTGCCATCCAGACAATGCGGCTTGGGACGATGCCATTTTAACGATTATCATATCACCGAAGGATAACAACATGAAAAGGGGGGACAACAACAGTGAATTACTTTGAAGAAACCAGATCAACAAAGTGCTTGATGTTTTTAATGATATGCCGCAAGTCCTAAACCACAATTAGTTCCAATAAGGAATGTATTTTGAGAGATAACATTAACATTCATTTGTAAGAATATGGCTACATAAAGAAAGACGGATAAAATAATAGAGATGATGTGATAGAGAACTGACAGTGAAAGTGACTAAGGATCGCTGCATTATTACTATCATTATGAAAACCCAACTCACTCAAGGGCTCAAATTATAAAAGGTTGTCCCACATTAGGCCCCTGCTGCTCGCTAAATAAGAACACCGACTGTCCTAATGGAGAACATGTCTTTAATTTCTACTATTATTTATCCTCATGGATGGCTGCCTGGTTGTGCGGTATGCGCGCAGGAATGTCCTTCTGTCGTCTCGATAGACCAGGGTTCATACCCTGCCCGCTGCCATCCCCCGCCGTCCTGCGGGAGGTCCGGACTAGAAAAAAAATGTCTTCTGCTCTGAATGAACATCCAAAAAAAAAAAAAAAGTCAAATAATTTTCACCAAACATTTCTCGTTTTTCAATGAAGCCAAAACACCTTCAACCAACTAACATGGATGCTGCTAGCGCATCACAGTTAAAAGAGTACTAATAGGGGAGGTAAGTCTGCTGTCATGGCAGAACCCAATTATCTCGCCTCACTTTAGTCGGCTGACGTCACCACCCCTTCCCATCTCCCAACACAATGACCTCATCAAGATTTTGGCGACAGACCCAGGGGATCACATCTGTCAATCACAAGCAAAAGGGTTGTGGAGCGTAACAACCCGCCCCCCCCCCCCTGTCCTCCCCTTCAGCAAAACAACGCATCACAGTAAAACTTACAAAAACAAAAAACAAAAAAAAACAACTTCCCTCCATGCGCTACAAAAACCTTCAGACGAGAGCTATGGGCTTACACGGTGACACAGTCACCAAACGAAACCAAGAAGCTCAACGAAAGTGAAACCAGGTCAACCCCCCTTGTTGACGTGCATTTTGCAGACGACCCAAACAGTCAGGAAAACAATGACGTCCTAGATCACCGCCTGCTCACACGTCTCCATGTTGTTCTGTTATTACACAGAGTGACCTGGGACACTGTTAATAGCCATCGGCGAGATTTTTTGTTGGTTTGTCTTCCTTTCAAGTACTAAATAAAAATATCAAAAAGGGAATACATAATAATTTGAACTGAAGAAAAACTGCCCGCAAACTTGAAGTGAGTGATTTGCAACGTATGTAAACCCGGTGCCTTGCAAGGTCTATCTGTTGTCAGTCTCCTCTCTCAACGGTTAGATAGATGGAAAGATGAATGGATGGATGGATAAATAGATAGATAGTTGAATGAATGAATGGATGGATAGATAGATGGATAGATGAATGAATGGATGGATGAATATAGATAGATAGATGGATAGATGAATGAATGGATGGATAGATAGATGGATGAATTGATTGATGGATAGATGTGGGCAGATAGGTGGATGGATGCAAGGGCGGACTGGATGTCAAAAATCGGCCCAGACATTTCTATACACCCCGGTCCATAAATTGTATATCTATATATCTATATATATATATCTATATCTATCTATCTATCTATCTATCTATATATATATATATATATAGATAGATAGATGGATAGATAGATAGATGGATAGAGATAAAGCATTTATTTACAAAGCCACTATTTGACCTGTGACACTTTATATATATCCTCGGAGTACGTGTATTTCAACTATTCAAACCAAAACTGTTGTACATGTTAGTATCAGCACTAAGTCGAAACATTAAACTTTGTTAAGAATGTGTCGACCTCAGCTTGACCTTTACACAATCAACTGTCGTCTTCACCTTCTCAATGTCAAGATGTTCTTCTAAATATAGAAACAGCAGCGCCTCTCCCCTCTCTTTAGTACCCCCCCCCCCCTTTTTTTTTCCTTAATTGGCATTCTATCCCAAATGGACGCACAATTAAAATATTTTCGTGTGGATCTAGAAATAATATGGGGCGGAGGGCTACTAATATATACAGAATGTAGATCTACGTACAGACGTAGACACCAAGACAATAGCTCTAATCATTGCGCTATAGTCTAAGGCTAGGTGTACTGTTATGTACACTGACCACGTTTACGATTAAAGAATTAAAAAGACTGCGGAGGGGGGGGGGTGCCTCCAGGCGGGGTTCGAACCCGTGATTATCCAAATATCAGTGCAGATGTTATGACCAGGCAGTCACTATTATATACAGCAAGTAGTATGGGAACTTTCTGTAAAGAAAGTAGACTTAACTTATTGAAAAGGTCCATCGTCTGCTCTAGCATTAGGTTCATTATCCATGGCCAGCGAGTCATACACTAGTAACTGATAGTTATATTACTTTTCATTAAATACATATTTAAAAAAAAATAATTAAGAAACAACAACTGCCTAGCTGCCAGTGAAAAAGAAATGGACAACTTTTCCCCGGTTATCTCCCCGATTAGTCTCAATTGGTTAGCAAGACAAGGGACATAACAGAGATAATAATATCAAAAGGTAAGATCGGTTGAGTGGAACATGGCTACAGAAATATCGACACGCAGTAAGCGTGTATTTCCCCTATGTTTAAACTCTGTTACACAGCTAGGACAAATATGTCCTAAAAATATAGGTTGTAGGTGCCGTGTCGTGATAGAATTGGACTGTCGTCAAAACTAGACTCTCCAACCTGTTTTCTAAAGCTAGAAGGTGTTACTGTGTGGGAACCACCTACGAAATGTGGAGGTGGACATTTAAAATTCGTCTTGACCTCGAAAGAAAAAAAAATGATGTTAGTGGTTAGTGAAGCAAGCTTGGTGATGTGGTCAAAGTGCTGATAAAACAAACCACTGAGTGGACACTAACAGGCGAACTAGGCCAAACAGCATTCGTGCTAAGTGTCATTGTCTTGTGCAGGGCCGGCTAATAGAGATAAAATATGTAGCCTAGGCCTACACAAACACATACACGTTTTCAAAAGTCTTTGTAGAATAGTCAAAAGTAACCCTTTTAGACCATGAGATCTGTATAGCTGATGATCTAAATTTCATGTTTATGTGGCCTACGGTTAACGAGAGTGTCGTGTGGCCAGCACAACGACCATCTGCCTTTACTTTTCCCCTAAAAAATACCGAAATTAAAAAATTCCAGCCTTCACCAGGATTCGAACCTTGGACTCTGGTTTGGAAGCCAAGCGTTTACCACTCGGCCACCGCGCCTCTAAATAAGTCTATGAGAAAAAAATATTTAAATCAGAACTAAACAATAATGAGACTGAAAGAAGGAAACAACAACTTTAGCTATATAGTTCCTTCACAAAACCAAGTAAAAGGGTATCATGTTCTAAGGACTATTGGTTTTATGCCTCTTAGTACATATCCAGAAGAGCCGCACGCAGAGCTTTGAAATTGAAACCATGGCGATTCCAATGCGAAGCGTTCAATGCACAAAAATGTCTAAGCTTGAAAGTTAAAAATATTCTCGCTGTATGAACAAAAACTAATCAATCAACTATGTAGAAGCAACGATGTCAAAACAAAAACTAATCACTCAACTATGTAGAAGCAACGATGTCAAAACAAAAACTAATCACTCAACTATGTAGAAGCAACGATGTCAAAACAAAAACTAATTAATTGACTGCAACAGAAAGTTGAATGTCTATGGTAGCCAGAAGCAATGTAACAGTATTTCGTAGACTTAACCGCTGAGAGTCCATGAAAGAGGACATTTTAAACCGCTGAGAGTCCATGAAAGAGGACATTTTAAACCGCTGAGAGTCCATGAAAGAGGACATTTTAAACCGCTGAGAGTCCATGAAAGAGGACATTTTAAACCGCTGAGAGTCCATGAAAAAGGACATTTTTAACCGCTGAGAGTCCATGAAAGAGGACATTTTTTTACCGCTGAGAGTCCATGAAAGAGGACATTTTTAACCACCAAGAGTCGATATTCTAATCAAGTGTTAAATGACTGATGTTGCAAGAAAATTAAGATTGCAACATGAAGCCGAGAAGTTACTTTCTTGAAGTCCAACTTTACTAACATACATTGCTGTAAATGTTGGTAGTAAGAACACTGTGTCTGTGGGTTTGGTAATAGAAGACTGTCTGTGGTTTTGGTAATTGAAGACTGTGTATGTGGTTTGGTAATAGAAGAATGAGTCTGTGGTTTGGTAATAGAAGACTGTCTGTAGTTTTGGTAATAGAAGACTGTGTCTGTGGTTTTGGTAATAGAAGACTGTGTCTGTGGTTTTGTAATAGAAGACAGTGTCTGTGGTTTTGGTAATAGAAGACTGTGTCTGTGGTTTTGGTAATAGAAGACTGTGACTGGTTTGGTAATACAAGACTGTATCTGTGGTTTGGTAATAGAAGACTGTGTCTGTGGTTTGGTAATAGAAGACTGTGTCTGTGGTTTTGGTAATAAAAGACTGTGTGTGTAGTTAGGTCATAGAGGATTTAAGATGCCATTGTGTCTGTATCACTACGTTACATGAACTGTTCTGAAATGTACTCACCAGATACAGGGTGTACTCATCATCAATCAGCGAGTTCCTTCCCTTGGTGTCCCAGACACTGTTCAGAAATGGTACGATGATACGGAAGTAGAGTTTGTAGAGCAGCAGCGTCCCAAGACTGAGTCCCAGGCCAATCAAGCAGACGACCCCAGCAGCCTTCACTGAAACAACAGAAAAACACATACACAATAAAGGCATTCAAAGGTGTCATTAATATTCATTTTTCGTTTAATTACACACAAATACAATAAAACCATTAAGTATAATGCTAGACTTCTAACAAAAGAAAATCTAAATGTTAGCGAGATTGAAAAACTGGCTGGTAATAGGATTCCAGACAACACATAGAAAATGTAGTTAAACTCTCAGCCTAAGTTTAAACTCTCTGATAAAGATCTTCTTTTACCTGACAAAACAAGAATCAATTAAAAACAAAAACAATTAGTTAATTAAATATTGGTACCGGTAATTAATTATTTATTTGGTAGCCGGTATCGAACAAGGGAAAGAAATTGTACTTAACTGATGTGTTGGTATACGTTGAATTAGTCCCCTTTATACATTCTTTTAATTACACACAAATACAATAAAACAATTAAGGGTAATGCTAGAGTTCTAACAAACGAAAATCTAAATGTTAGAGAGATTGAAAAACTGGCTGGTAATATGATTCCAGACAATATAAAATGGAGTTCAACGTTTAGCCTAGGTTTTAATCCAAATTTCGGAGCACATAACCGTAAACTACCTATTTAATAAAATGACTGAACACGTAATACACAGTGTTAAATTATAATTTGTAGTTTAGCATTTTAACATCAATTCAAGGTTCCTTACAAGAGTTGGGCCCAAGGTTCCTTACAAGAGTTGGGCCCAAAGTTACTTACAAGAGTAGGACCCAAGGTTCCTTACAAGAGTAGGACCCAAGGTTCCTTACAAGAGTTGGAGCCAAGGTTCCTTACCAGAGTTGGACCCACGTTTCCTTACAAGAGTTGGACCCAAGGTTCCTTACAAGAGTCGGACCAAAAGAGTATGACCCAAGGTTTCTTACAAAAGTTGGACCCAAGGTTTCTTACAAAAGTTGGACCAAAGGTTTCTTACAAAGTTGGACCCAAGGTTTCTTACAAAAGTTAGACCCAAGGTTCCTTACAAGAGTTGGAGCCAAGGTTCCTTACCAGAGTTGGACCCACGTTTCCTTACAAGAGTTGGACCCAAGGTTCCTCACAAGAG
>JAZGLO010002009.1:0-10689 GCA_036873155.1 Biomphalaria sudanica
TTAATTAGGCAGTGATATTTTACTATTTTACTAGTTAGTTTTCATATGTATAGCGCATGCTACAGAATGTCCATTGAGCTTTGGTCCAATCTCTTTCGTAGGTGTGAGGGCTATCTGGGAGGCTTCCATGCTCATGCTTCTGCCAGGTTGTAGGACTGTGTGCTGCACAAGCTGCCTAAAGGGCACCGGCTCCTGATTTTGTCCTCAGGGTTGATGTAAGATGTATGAGAATAAAAACCAAGTAAAAATTGATATCTTACCATTACTGACATAATTACTTAGGTCGACTGGAACTGATCTGTTATCAACATCAACCTGCGTATAAACACAACAAATTATACATTAAATATAAACATTCACAAAGAGGAAAACAAAAAACAAGTAACATAAAAAAATTACAAAAAAATAAATTATGAAGCCGAAAAAAGTTTGTAAGAGCGATATATCGCCCTCAATAACATTAAAATTTCTATAATTAAGAAAAACCTGAAAAAAAAAATTATCCGCCCTAATTCCTCCCCCCTCCCACCCGAAAAAAAAATCCTGGTTAAGCCCATATATAAATCTACTTAGATTATAGGAGATTCAAATGACGATATAGATCTAGATCCAAACTTGATACTTTCTCATAAGTAAAAGAAATTGTGCAAAATTTCAACTTGATCCGAAATTGGGTGTGGGAGAAATAACGTTTTACCAGACAGACAGTGAGATAAGGTAACCAGACGTTCCGAATTAGGCGGAACAGTCCCGTTTTGGACGTCTGTATCACGCTTTTCATAAAATGTCCAGGCGGGACGGCTAATGTCCCGATTCCATCAAAAAAGTCTATTAATGTCACGCGTTTATTTAGAAATCTTTCTCAATCTTTTGAATAGCAACTTAAAAGTACCGCCTTGCATCGTTTTCTTCTTGTTCCTTGCTTCATGTTCGCCGTTTAGCAGAACTCTGTTTCCGAGGCATGGGTAGTGCTTTTACTTTGCAGCATCCTGACTTTTTCACAGAAACGGACAACACGCTTCCTTGCGACTCTTGGCGTTATGTCGTTCTGCATGTTTTTCGCTGCTTCTATTAATATCGCTTTGGGCATAGACCATTCTTTGGCTTGGCTTTCCCTTCTGTTCAAGTCGATGACGGGGTACCAAATGTCGGAGACCTACAGTTCCTGGATAGTACCAGGCAAGAAAAATCAACAATCACCGAGGAGTGCGTTGTGAGAAATGTAGATCACAAGTTTCTGTAGCACATGTGGATAAAACCAAACATCTGAATGTAGGCATATATTGGAATTTTCAATGACAAGCTTTATATATGCTTCCATTAATGTATTCCAATACTGAAATATATTTGGAGGGAGATCAAGGTACTTTGCCCTATCTTACAGTTTTCTATTATAACAGCTCAATCGACTACATGTTACTAAAGATTTGGCCCTTTTAAAATGAACAAAGCAAAGAAGCAGGCTAGTGATTCCCAGTTTTTGACAGCGTTCACGGATTCTTCGAGCCCACACTAAAATGAAAGTGTTTTCTCTGGTGATACGATTCATTGTGCCACAGTTCTTTGGAAATCTCAAAAACAAATAAGCAATTTCGTCGATTTAGAATTCAGCTGATTTTCGGGTTATGGAAAGAATAGAAGGTTAGCCTTGAAGCATTTCGTTGAGAGACTATTTAAAGTATATCCTACTTTTTAAGTCTGCCTGGTCGTGCGTTTTGCGCGCTGGAGTGTCGTTTGGATTTATCGATGGTTCAGGATTCAAACCTCCCATCGTCGTGCGGAAGGTTTGGACTAGGAAGTAAACTATCTTCAACTCTGAAGGAACATGTGAAACATGTAAAACATTTTACAAACAAACATTTTTTATTTCTTTTCTCGAGAAAAGTGTTCCACCATGCAGCATTGAGGGACAGAAGTATCTTCTGCTATTGACGAATTGGTTCAGAAATACACGAAAAGAAGTTTGTATGCGACTTCATATTTTGGATGACGTCACTTGGTTAGAGAAAAGTGACGTAGTAGCGACAATCGTGAACTTTGACGCAAACTGTGCCGAGTATCTCATAGTGAGAAGCGGCCTATCCCGGGCAGGTTAACGCGTTCAGATGGATCTCCCAGTAAGTTGTTCTTTCTTGGAAACAAAAACGTTTCAGAAAGCCTGAAATTCTTTCAAATATTCTGTGTGCGCATTGTAATGTGTTTTAATGACGTCTTAGTTGTTAGAAGCACTATTGCTGTAATAATAAATGGCTCTAAATCAACACCAATAACAGTAAACTCAGGTGTACCTCAAGGAACAGTCTTGGGTCCACTACTATTTTTAATTTACATAAATGATTTACCAAATTGCATTAGTTCAGGAACAAAAGTCAGATTATTTGCAGACGATTGCATAATATATAGAACAATAAAAACAAAACAAGACACAGATATTTTACAAAGAGAATTAGATGAATTACAGAAATGGGAATCAAATTGGAGCATGTCTTTCCACCCAGAAAAATGTCAGTTGTTAAGAGTAACAAAAAAAATTAAACAAATTAATTCCACTTATCTTATTCATGGCAAACCAGTAACACAGACTAAAAACTCAAAATACCTAGGTGTTATAATAAATGAAAAACTGTCATGGAATCCACATATTGATGAAACTATAAAAAAATCCAACAAAGCATTAGGGTTTATTAAAAGAAATTTCTATAAATCAAATAAGAACATAAAACTAAAATGTTATTTAACCTTGGTTAGGCCAATAATAGAATATGCATCCACCGTGTGGGACCCCTCAACTCAAGAAAACATTAAGAAACTGGAACAAACACAAAATAGAGCAGTGAGATTCATAACAAACGAATATTCACATTTGACTAGGGTAACACCATTAGTAAAATCACTAAATTTAGAAAGCCTTCAGGACAGAAGACTCAAAAGTAAAGTAGCAATTATACATAAAACACTGAACCATAATCTTCAAATACAAAAACAAAATTTAATAAAATACTCTGAAAGACACAAAAATAAAGGCACATTCCTCGTCCCATATGCTAGGACAAATTTGTACAAATACTCCTTCTTCCCTAGTGCTATTAGAGCATGGAATGGGTTGCCTGAGCTAGCCAGAAAAACCAGTGACTTGGCAGAATTTAAGTCATTGGTTAATATGCATGACTAAATGCATGACGCGTAGGACGTAATCATCTTCTTTTTTGAAGTAACGTCTGTATTATATAAGATAAGATAAGATAAATCTGAGACTGTTCTTTTCACGTTTTGTGATCGACATGCGTTCCGCTTTCGCTTGTGATTTCTATATTATACTACAACAATATGTTTGGATGGAGAAAATGTAAATTTAAGTGTATAGCAAATCATAGAGTCCCGTTGTACAGATATGCCACTTTGGAATTTAATTGTTCTGTGTCAAATATTAACCTCAATGCAGCGAGTTTCAAATGGACAAAAATTGAGTGCTCGATAGTTAGAAATGCTCAATCCCATTCACTCCCAGCTGGAGCCATAGATAACATTAGCCTCAGCAACTCTTCCACAACTTCCGCCTTCAACGGGATTTTTTTCGACATGGCAAATGCAGTTATCTCCCTTGATTAACTTTAAGAAAACCAAAACTCGACATTTCCCTCCCTTTACTCTCCCAGCGCTTCGAGTAAATGTGAAAATGAAATTTGTTCAACTCTTCGGTTCGCATTCTGTGTGTGGAGGTCAATGCTTCCCTCAATACCTGCACTGTACCAGAATGATCTGATTTAGGTAAATTTCTCAGAGGTTATCTAAGAATAAATAAGAGTAATGTACTAAGTCTTGTATTCCGATGTATGTTTAAAAAAGAAAACAAGTTTTGTGCCAGATAAGCTCTAAAATACTTTTAAACAAAGGACACTAACCAAAGCGCTTGGTATAACCGACATATAGGGCAATTTAAATATACTTTTGTTGCTGATTGCTTGGATGTACAACCCAGTCTGAAAAAAGACAAACTAATAATACTCGGAGCAAAAGCAGCCAATACTTTAGTAGATCCAATCCAAACATGCCCTTAATATAATCCAGAAGAAGAGCGGACTCTAGGGCCATCCGAGTTCGTTGGAAAATGAGAATGTATTATCTTCGGAAGAGATGGTAAAGCATAATAGATAGGCTAAAAAAAGATTCGAGTCACTGACTGACTTCACTGAAGCCTCGATTCACAAACTGATTTCTCTGAGACTTTGAGTCACCACTGGATGACTTCCCTGAGACATTGAGTCACCACTGGATGACTTCCCGAGACTTCGAGTCACCACTGGATGACTTCCCGAGACTTCGAGTCACCACTGAATGACTTCCCGATACTTCGAGTCACCACTGGATGACTTCCCGAGACTACGAGTCACCACTGAATGACTTCACTGAGGCGTCGCCACAGTGGAATGATGTTAAGGGCTGCAACTTTCTTTTGACAAGAGGTGTGTAACTATGATCAGGTACAGGGGACGCACTCTGGCCAGGTTGCAGGTTCACAGCCTTGTCAGTTTATTTCGACATTTGATGCAGGATTGTGCATAAGGATGCCTGCAACTCCAAACGCTTACTGAAAGGAGCTGATGTTCTTGCGGTAAATAGCGTTATCTTGCTGTCTCCCTGCAAAGGCAATTTTCATATTGATGCCAAATCTATAACTAGCTTGTTGTTTGGTGCTCAGAAGGAAAAGCCAATCTCGAATGCAAGTTCCAGTCGCCCTCCCCCCTGATCCTTATACTGCATGGTCTGAACTGTAATGTGGCGTTTTCCTTTTCTGTTTTAGTTGACTTCCATAGCCAATTTACACACGCTCCAAACTTTTAAAGTCCCAGCTTGATTCATTTTTTCTTTTCGACGTGACATCTCCTCGCCTTTTTGTCTTTATGGTCCGCTCCATCAGTTATAAACTGTGAACCGTTACATGTATACAAACAGCTTTACGTTATAAAATAGTAAATCTAAAATGCTACTAAACATTAGCATAAAAACTAAAAATTTTATCGATGCATTTGATTCTACAGTTGAAAATAAAAATTTGATAATTGCGTTAGGAATGGATAAAAAAAAAATACTTACTTGAAATCCATCATAAGCCCACGAGCCCAGCTTCATGCTACAGATTTGGTCATCAAAGGGAAAAAATGTAATGTCCACTTGACAAGTGCTTTGAAACTTCACAATGGGTGGCCAGAAGACTTCACCATTAGAGTGGACCATGGCCAGTGCCTGCATATAACCATCCGTATAATCTTCAACACTGAAATAAGTATTTACAAATAGTATCTATATGATTGTCCAAACATGCAGTTAAGTCTGAAATAAGAAAGCAGGGAGTATGAAGGCCTATGTTATACGACAGCCATTTGATGGTATGAGGTGCATTAATTTGAGCGCGCGAACGTCTGTAACAGGCGTGATCGTCCGAAGAGGATCTTAAGGAACTCGTCTTGCCGTATTTATTTTCGTCCCTTAAAATTCGTCCAAATAATGATGCACCGTACAGCAGTCGGGAAAATTTTTTGCCAATTCGTCACATGAAAGTCGAGAAGAATCATGCTAGTGGAGACGTTTTCAAAAGTTTTCTTCAAAATGTTTTGAGTTGATATCCTAGCAGACGCCTCTAGCGAGAATGCTCTGCATTTTACAAGGGCCTAAATATGAAACAACGTGTATTGCTTTAAATATTTACATTTTAAAACTTTGTTAAAAATATCATTTTACTTGGTAATCAAACAAACACTAATTTATAACTAAAACTTTTTTTTCCTTTAAAAAAGAAATCGACCAATTTCTCCCCGGCTTCCTTTTTTTTTGTCAGGACATCGCTCCCCCTTTGGGAGGACAGCGCCCTACAGTTCGAGAAACGCTGTTCTAGATGAAAGGTCTTAAGGCCTATTTCTAAAAGTGGCATATGGTATAAAAAATTGAAATCATTTTAATTATTTCTCCATCTAACTGCTATTAGCAAAAATAACTTTTGATCAAAATCATTTCCCTTCTGGAAAGTTTATTTCCGCAGTTATCTGCCCTTAGATTACAAATATTTTTTTTTTTTTTTTGGGTCAAAGGACGAGAACAAAATTGTAAATGAATTTTAAGACATGAAAATGATGGTCAAAAATATTGGCAAAATTATTTCCTGATTTGTGTTTTTTTCCCCACATAGAATAAATAAAAAGGTTATGAAGTTCAAACTAATTTCAAAGTAAATGTGATTCTTATATAGGTCTTGATTTAGCAATACTATCCAGACTATAGTATTTATATCCTATGTACAAGTTATATGTATTATCTTTCTACAGTAAACAAAATATCTCACGAATTTGAAATCAGAACGGTTATTTTTTACAAACTAACAAATAGTGATGACAAAATCTTATGGACAAAGTGATTCATTTGGTTCAAAACATGTGGTATTGTCATATGATTTATATATCGTTGAGTTATAGGCCTAAAAAGCCGAAGGTCTGCAGACAGTAATATATCCAGAGCACATTTTAAAGGAAGTACTTTTACAAACCTGACTCTAAAAATGTTGAAAAAATGTACGTTTTCAAAAACACATTCACACAGTAGTGAACAAGTTTAGAAGGAAAGTAAAAAAAAAAAAATTCAATAATCTTTGCACCAAAATTGTTCATTTAGTTCAAATTTCGTTTATTTAATTAAGAACCTTGGGTGTTGCTTGAAAAATAATTTTCTTTGGTTGGAAAAATCACAGCTCATTTCATTAAAATAGAATGCAGACAAACTATTAGATAGCCTTCTTCCTGAAACATCTTCAAGTAGCTACTGACAGATAGTCCAGGATTGTGGACATTTATGTCCAATAGGCATTTAGAGTCAGACTTGGGCGCTCAGCAAGAGCAGAAACTAATGATTGTGAATTGATTTGCCTAAAAATAATATTAGGCAGTAGCTGAGGACACCACATAAGGATACAAAATAGCACATCATATAACAGTACACAATAGCATATAACACATCACATAAGGATACACAATAGCACATCATATAAAATACACAATAGCATATAATACATCACATAAAAATACACAATAGCACATCATATAACAGTACACAATAGCATATAACACATCACATAAGGATACACAATAGCACATCATATAAAATACACAATAGCATATAATACATCACATAAAAATACACAATAGCACATCATATAAAGATACCCAATAGCACAACATAGCACAACATATAACACACATAGCACAACATATAACTAACTGTACACAAAAGAGGCAACAACAACAACAACAAACAAAACTCCGGAACAACAAAGACAGACACTCAACTAACACTGAAACTAAACACCACTCGATAAGCCAGAAAACAAGGTGAGAGGAAGACCGAAGAAAAGATGGAAAGAGTAAAAGCTAAAAGAAAGTCTCACGCTTGAGCCTCACAGCTACATAGGTCAATTGTTTACGTTTATGACCAGCGAAAGCCATGCAAGGGACCTAACACTGACCTGTTGTATAAAACTATATCCGGTTTCCACAAATGTCGACAAGGAATTCTTAAAACTTTGAGTCCATTAAAGTCCTCAGGGTTCCAGTGTAACTTTTGATCCTTCCATTGCTGAAAACGAAAACAAAAAATAAAATAAGCAGAAAACAAGGGAACAATGAAACGAAACAAATAAGACAATCTCTAGTTTATACAAATTTATCCTTATGACAATCACTACATACAGTGCCTTTCTTAATTAGTCCTTGGCTGAATATATCACATACAAATGTTTGTGGGTGGAAAAAAAACTGAATATATAACTAGTCAATGGGCTCCATAATTATGTAGTACATGTGTTGAGTATATTCACTTTTCTATGTATGTTCACCTACCTCAGGGGTCGGCAACCTGTGAGTCGCAAGCCACATGCGGCTCTTTGGATGTTAGTCTGCGGCTCTTTAGTTTCATGTGCAAATATTATTTATTTATCGAAAAAAAAAACATTTCAAAATAGTTCTGATTCGATTCTATCTCTCAGCTTTTCAGCGCACCCCTCCCCAATGTCTTGAGATATAACCTATTTGCAGGTGGAAGATATTCAATTTTCTTCTGCATAATCACTTGATATAGATGAGTCTTGCGACATAAAAAAACACCGCACAAGTTAACCTTTTTGTCAGGTATATGTCTTCCCAAGGTCCAAAAGAAGAACTTCTAGGATTGCTACCACTCTCGTGACAAACTGGAGGAGAAGGTACAGCAAATGTCGTCAATATAAATAAAATCGTTTCAATAGCAACTGATAGAGCCAGAAGTATGACAAGAAAAAATTAAAGGGGCAATTACGATTCTTCGGAGCAAAATAAACCAACAAATTCTTACGTTTTACTGCATAATACACCAAGAAGCGCTTTGTGCCCAAATATTTGCGGCCAAAATTGTTGAGGTCATAAATTCGGTAATCAAGATTGTTAACAGCATCTTGTCAAAAGCACTCTACTATCGCAGATTAAAGAATTCTTAACGAAATGAAGATTCAGTATTCCAACCTCCATCTTTACAATAAAGTGCGTTGGCTTTCCAAAGGTAAGGTTTTGAAACGTTTTGCTTTATGCTTAAATGAATTAAATACATTCCTAAATGATACAGGAAATAATCACCCTAATTAGAGAACGACAAATTGTTGCAAGCATTTTACTTTATGGTGTATATAACAGTGAAATTAAATGAGCTGAATGTAAAATAGCAAGGAAAGGAAAACCCAGCCTATGTGTTGGTAGAAGAATTGATTTGTTTTGAAGAAAAATAAACTTTTTTAGCAGAAGAAATTCAGAGCGGTCATTTACTTCATTTAATTTGTAAAGCAATATTGCGATAAAACCCAGTCCAACTGTTGACACGAGTTACTTCAGCACAGTTATAAAGAAAAATTAAATCTGAATTAATTGACAGATTTGAGCAATTCAAAACAAACAAAACGATTGTAGCATTTATAAAAACAAAATCTGAAAACTAATAGTGCCTAAATTTACATCGTGCCATGCCATTTGCTTGTTGGAAGAGTAGAAGGTCCAGAAGTCTATGTAACGCAACAAAAGTGGACAGCTTTAAAAGAAATGCCGCGAGTTTAGGCACTTATATTCGACGTATGGAATAGTCTTCCAGATTGCTACAGTCAGGTGAAAAAGTTGTTATTTGGAAAGCTGACTATCGTCGCATCGGCATATTCGTGCGAGCAAGTGTTCTCTTGGATGAATAGAATTAGAATTAAAGTAAGAAGCCAACTAACAAATGAAAATTTAGAGCCGTGTTTGAGCCAAATTTATCCAAACTTTCTAAAAACTAATAGCCATAGTTACCACTGAATTAGTTTGCTCATTTGTTTGTTATTAAAATACAAGTTAGTGTTGTATGTAAATGTTTTAATTTTATACTTAAATAATAAGTAATTAATAATATATAATTAATTTGTTGTGTAAAACACTATTTATATAACGATAAATTGATACTTTTTTCTTATGAATAAATAGATTCAATTTTTTAATTAAAAAAAAAATGTATGCGAGTACTATTTATTGTTTGGAAAAAAAATCTTGTGGCTCTTTAAAAACGATGAAATTTTGTAAATCGTAATTTTTGGCTCTTCCGACTCAAAAGGTTGCCGACCCCTGACCTACCTGGTCCAACCAGACATTTGTCGTCAGCACCTGATTTTTCTCATCCTGTCAGATATAATTCAAAAGAGAAATGTAGTAACAAAAGTTAACACAGGACACAATCATAGACATACGTCAATACGCAATATATGCTTGTAATAATGTATTGGGAATTTTCACGAAAAACTAAAAAAATATCAAAGACGCTAAACATGTGACGCTAAATTGATGTAAAATGCTGCCGACTAAAAAAAAAATTGAGGATAAAAATTGGATGCTAAAAAAGGTAAAAAAAAAAAATTCAATAAAAGAAAACAAGACTTCAATATTTCTTACATTTTTTTGTACCCCGGATACATTGAATAGAATCTTTTATAAAATACAAATCTTAATGTATATTTAATGTATTAATGTATAATAATATATTATTTAATGTATATATTCCGCAAGGTTGTTAACGCCGGAAGTGGTGATGGTTCTAAGCCCACCTTTACCTATAAATGCTTCCAATGGCACACGTCTCAAATAGCCTATGACAACCAGTCCAACTCCTGGCCTACACGTGTGGTTCAGATACTGAGCCCGGCGGAACTGTTATCACCAACAGAAGAAGGGGCAAAGGCGAGCAACTGGCGCCTAAACCAGTAAGCTTCGGGCAGGACGGTTTCATTAGCCTTGTTTGGTTACCCATCTAGGAGAAGGAAAACTCTGAATCCAAACCTCCGCTGCCTTGCGGCTATACCCAACACGGGAAGGGCTTCGGGAGACAACCCTGAGGGAAAATCAGAAGCTGGTGACCCTAGGCAGATTGCTGCACACTGTGCTACAGTCTGGCAGATCCTGCGGCGCTACTGATCCCAATCTGTATCAGATAATCCGTTCCTTTGGTCTCATCAGCTGCGCGGAGAATGGGGAACTGCTGTGTGGACGACACTACAGCTTCGCCTTTGGCGTCGGCCAAACACGGGAAGTGGCAGTCACCGGTTATAAGCTCAAATGTTCAATTGACGTAGAGCAGGGCGCCAGGGGCCACTTTCGTCGG
>JAZGLO010002010.1:0-84234 GCA_036873155.1 Biomphalaria sudanica
TCAAAACTAGACAATGGCATGGCACAAAATGTGACTTTTGGCATATGGATAACGTTACAGTTTTTTAAACGACGGAGAACAGGTGCAAACATTAGAAAACACGGGTTCGAATCCTGGTGTAGACGGGAATTTCGGGATCTTTGTGCGCCTCTGAGTCTACCTCTCTCTAATGGGTACCTGACATTAGTTGGAGAAAAGTAAAGGCGGTTGGTCGTTGTGCTGGCCACATGACACCCTCGTTAACCGTTGGCCACAGAAACAGATGACCTTTACATCATCTGCCCTATAGTATATTCCAAGGGTCTGAAAAGGGGAACTTTGCACAAACACTGTATGAAAAATAAGGAGTCTGTGTTTGCAATAACGAAACAATTACTAAACAATACACCATGTTAATGCATGATATTGCAGATCTAAACATTTTTTCTTTTGTTGCTATGATACTTTTATTTATTTTTTTTTTCAAAAAAAAAATGGCTTTACATCTCAACTCGGGGAAAACCATCTGGGTGGAACCTCGATATGGTTCTCGAAAACGTCTCTAACGATTTTCCAAGAGATTTGAAAGTTTATGTATATGGTTCGGAAAAGAATTACTAGCTCGTTTGCCACAGTGAGAAAACTCTTAATTTGACTGTTTTAATTCACGAAGTATACAACATTAATTTGAATTAGGGTAGAGAACTTCAAAATATTTTATCTTCGAGTATTTCCAAGTGTATCTATTATATTTTCAAGAATTAAATTTAATTAGTGTCTTCTAGGTCTATTGGAATTGTATAAAGTCTAGAAGATGTATACATTCGCTAAAACCAGGATTCTTTCTCGAAAAATGGGGGAGGGGTAAAAAATGTTCCTTTATTTTTTCATTGTTGATTAAGAGAAAAATAATAGCTCTATAAGTTGTATAAAGGAGATATTGTCTTTTTTTAACAAGTCCGACCGTAATTTGATTCTCTCTTTTGCTTTATGTCGCAAAATATTTTAAAACATTTAAATGCATTTTTTAAGTACCTTTAATAAACCATGCATTTATTGGTAAAAACAGAAGAAACCAACACTTTTTGTTATAGTCCAAAAAATGGTTAGTCAAAAATTCCATTATTACCTTTCATAATCAACCTTCAAATGCGTCTAATGATAATACAGAAATAAGGCTTGTCCTCGAGTCCGAAATTAAATAAGGAATGCGGTATTTGCTACACAGCCCAAGCTGCAAACCCACAAATTTTGCCACATGCAACGCAGGCATACCCAATGTTCACTGGTGGTCGATTTCGATTTTCTTTTCGCCGTCTACGTCTGTCCTAGTTGGTCACAAATTTGTATGCCGCGGCCCTTGTGACCTCCAGCTGTCTCGCTCTGAAGCCCCCTGCAACCAGGTGCTCTATTCTATGTCAGTTCAAGCAAGTTGGGGCCTAAGCTTGTCTTTAAAGCGTTTACGTGGGGCATGACTGTTACGTCGACCACCTTTTAGCTCACAAAAAAAAAGATTGCCTTTGGCATACGGGATACGTGCCCTGCCCAGCGTACTTGTCGGATCATAGTTGCTTTCAGTATAATACCAATGTCTCAGATCCATTTAGAAGGGTTGATAAAACCACTGCTTGGTAGACATTGATTTTTGTAGGCAGGCGGAGCGATTTATTCCGCCAAACCTTCTCCTGGAGGCGTCCAAAAGTTATATTGGCCCTGGCCAGACGGTTAGCAACTTCCATTGAAAGCGATGCGTCATTTAATACTATGCTTCCTAGATATGTGAAGTGGTCTACCACGTTGGGGGGGGGGGGGGGGGCTGACGGTGGTCTTTGGTACTGAGTAGGTTTAAAGAGATATGGATCCTTTTCGTTCGAGCCCCCTCAGAAGCTGGGGACCTAGAGAAACGTGATATCCCTAAAGAATGTAAATAAAAAGAAAAGAAACTTAGTCATAATTATACAGTAACAGTATTAAAGTTTTATTTTTCATTTATAGTAATTTAACACTATGTTTAGAATCCAAAATTCACAATGTAATTTCACTAGAGTCCCTTGTTTTTTGTGGGGGTTTTCTTTGGAAATAGTGTTGTCTTCATAATTTTTAAGCGTTGTAAAAAGTTCTTTCTGAATGTGGTCAGTACAAACTCTAACGTGAATCCACAAATGTAAACAAACACTAGCGGCGACAATAGATAGAAACAAATTTACGACACTAAGATATTTTGAGGAATTGAATAGGGGTGATTTGGGTCTCACATCTCGCATTGACGCAGGTATAGTTGAACAAATGAAGATAAAACCAGCACCTAGCACTGGTCGTTGGCGTCATTGGTCTGGCGATCATCTCATTGGGACTGGTCATAATATGTGACACCTATCCCGCCCCCTCTCTTCTGGGCACATTTCGCTTCTTGTATATACTCTTTCCTCCCCCCCTCCCCTCTCTCACGCGGACAAAATTATTTCTTTTTCTGTACGTGAAAAGTATGTCTGAAAACAAACGCTCTTGCAAAACATAAATATGCATAATTCTTTTTAAAGAAATAATACAATGAGCGTGCATAATATATTTCGCGCCAAAACGTCCCTTTCGCCAAAACGGTGGCGCCAAAACGTCCTGCTTCGACGGTTAACGAGGGTGTTATGTAGCCAGCACAACGACCAACCGCCTTTACGTTCAGCAACTAATGTCAGGTACCCATTTAGAGCTGGGTGGACATGGAAAAGAAGTCGGGAGGGGGCACCAATAAAGTACCTTGCCCCGGACGCATGTTATGCTCACTAGGCCTCTTCCTCGTTATTTCAGTATTTTCAGACGTAGGAGACAAAATTGAACTACTGGCCAGAAGAAACTACAGCAGCACCTGCAAAGCTAAAAACAAGGAAAGATAATGGAATAGAGATGCTATAGACCATGCCTAGGTATTTACTTTAAGGGCCCCACGACATACACACAAAAAAAAAGAAATCCGAAACAGTATCACAATTGGAATGAGGCCTGACCTAGAGAACAAAACAACAACAAACAAAACGCAAACTACAACTGCATGTCCATATCACAAGGTCCTCGCCAAGACCTTCCTTCAGGGAACCAGGGAAAAGAAAAAGAGACATACAGAGAAATCGATGGGAAGGCAGCATCATGACTGGATAGGCCTGTCATTGAAAGAGGTTCTGGTCATAGACTGAAGGAATGGAGAGCGACGATCGACACATCATATGTGATGCCCCAATCGTTCAACAGACTAAGGGATAGGTGAAAGTAACGTTTTTTCGTGCACTCGGGAATAGCTTTAATCTTTAACAAAAAACAATTATACCGCAACACTTTATTGATACTACAAGATTACTGCCATTAGATCTCTCTCTCTCTCTCTCTCTCTCTCCATGTGTTTGTATGTCTCACTGTATAGTCTGTATTCTAAGACTAAGACTGCTTTATTGATCCTTATGGAAATTTGTTGTGATGACAAAGACTCTTTTCTCAATAATAGACAACATCCAAAACATTCATATCAATAGAACAGACATAAAAAGTGCATTAAGCTAAATGAATGAAGTATTTATTATGGTTCTGTCATTTCTTAAAAATTCATATTTGTTCTTACTAGATTTAGTTTTAAATGTTGAATTTTCTTGGCTAAGTGGCCAGGCATTCATTTCATTTGTATCATGTAATTTGCGACTTCGCGACTACAGAAGGTCATACTAGTGCTGTTAAATTGCCATTGTCTGTTTCACGGTTTTTATGTCAATAGGACTGAGATCTCCCTGTTACAATTAACACAATGTTTTCCTTTTTATGTGAACACAGCTAAGCGGATCAAAATTTACTGAGATCTAAACAAATTATTAATTACAAAACTCATGTCTTTTGAATTAAATACGTTTCTGAAGCAATACAAAAACAATTCGTTTTTTCCCCCGTAGTCTGTTGATTCCTTAAAGGTGTTAAATAATAAGTTTTGAGTCGATAGTTTTGAAAAATGTTGTGAGGGCATGTTGCTGCACTCCCCCCCCCCCCCCCGCCTAAAAAAAAACGCACCAATTTATCGTTCAGGACAGTCCCGAAAGAGGTTCAAAGTAGAGTTTAGAGTTAACGGTTTGCTCAAGAGCAGAGAAGATACAGAACAGTGTGAAGGAGGTGGACTGCTAGTCTAGGAGTGTGTAACTGTTACGATCATCAATAGTGCTAGATGTTACGATCAAACTTGATGCCAAGATGTCACGTTGAAGCACAATCAATGATCGTAATTGCCGAGGATTCAGAAATCGTCAGTTGATAAGATGATCACCTGGAAGTTGCCAGTTGATAAGAGGATCACCTACAAGTTGCCAGTTGATAAGAAGATCATCTAGAAGTTACTAGTTGACAAGACAATCTAAGTATATTATTATATATTCAATGAAGTAACTTCTCTTCGTCTAAAACAATTACTTTAATTCAGAACTTGGAAAAGCTATTCACAAATTATTACAATGGTTAAATGTACTTGAATAGAATAACTGATCTATATAATTGAGTTCTAACACTAGACTCTCGTACATGTTATATCTAACACGTTCCGCACAAGACTGCCGCAATCTAGAATCCTTCCCGGGCTCTAGAGCGTTATCACGTGACCAACATCTCTACGCTGCAAGGCCAACCAATAAATGCAGCTCAAAGTACAATAATTAATACTTTAAACCAATCATATTTATTTCAAAACATAATCCTGCTGCGTGATAGAAAATTCCCGAGATAGCTAAAATTCTGCCAACAAGCTAAATATAGACTATGGCTAAATATAGATACAGTGTACGTGACAGTAACTTTAATCCTGCTCTAATTATGTATATTTATATTCTCATTCTTTCTTATTCTCTTTCGTTATATAGCCCTTATAAAAAGCAACTGTGTACATTTTTGGAAATCCGCAAACATAATACCCATTTTAAAGAAAAATAAACCACCTGGAGACCCAAAAAGTTATAGACCAATATCTCTAATATCCAACATTGGCAAAATGGCAGAAAAAATGATCAATAACCGACTTTATTGGTGACTAGAAAGTACTTGTTCACTACACAATGCACAAGCTGGCTTCAGGAAAGCAAGTAGAACAGAAGACCACCTCTTTCGTTTTATCCAGGACACAGTAGAAGGGTTTCATGAAAACAAGCACACTACAGCAGTATTTATAGATTTGCAGCAAGCCTATGATAGAGTGTGGAGAAAAGGTCTATTTTTGAAGATGAAAAAAATGGGCATCCATGGAAAAATGTACAGCTGGATCAGGGCATTCTTAAGAAACAGAACCATCCAAACCCGATTCGAAGGTGCCAACTCTAGTAAAAAAAAGTTTGGAAGAAGGACTACCACAAGGTTCAGCCCTTAGCTGCACTCTCTTTCTAATCTTCATGAATGACCTCCCGGACCTCATTTCGGCCAATAAGGCACCTTATAAAGACGGCCTTTTAATTTGGACTACAGAAAAATATCCAGTGCTGACTAGATCCAAACTAAATAGAGCCCTCACAACTATCTTCACATATTCAAAGTTATAAAAAATGGAAATAAACAAAGAAAAGTCAGTTTATTCAATCTTTAGCCACAGCAACAAAACAGCAAAAAGAAACTACATCCTAAAAATAGACGCCCAGCCAATAAATAAAGAAGAAAATCCAACATATCTTGGTGTAAAACTAGACCAAAGACTGTCTCTAAAACACTTTATGGAAGATTTAAAAGAAAAGGCATCACAAAGATTAAACTTAATAAAACACCTAGCAGGAACATCCTGGGGAGCTGAAAAGAAAACCTTAAGACAGTTATACACTGGATACGTCAGATCTGTAATGGATAATGTCTCTCCATACAAGTAGCTGCCAACAAAACCTATCAATCATCATTAGATACCATCCAAAACCAAGCCTTGCGGCTAATTAGTGGAGGTATGAGAACTACTCCCACAGCAGCCTGTGAAATAGACTCCAATATTGAACCTCTTAAGTTAAGGCACAACAGAGCAGCATTAGAAGGTTGGAGGACGATCATCCAAATAAATTACTAACACTGAGAAATAGGAAAAACAACCAAAAAAAAACAACAAAGGACTCTATCCAACTTACTGACGAACTAGCCCTAAAATACCACCTACCCAATAACAGAGAAAAAATTACCAGGTTTTCAAACATTACACCCGGACTAAACTACAAACAACCAACCATCAAAACACATCTACTAAATAACACCTTAACAAAAGAATCAAATCCACTGGAGCTCAAAGTAGGCACGCTTGAAACAATTGAAAGCTATCAAAAAACAGCTATCCATATTTATACAGGCGGATTGGCTTTCAAAGCTACCATCAATACTGGTCTTGGTGCCTTCCTGGTCTTCCCTAAAAAGAAACACTTTGAGATAAGCGCACCTTGTGGCGATTACTGCTCAAACTTCAAAGCCGAAATTGAGGCAATTACCATAGCACTACAGACAGTGGAAAACAAATTATATGAAGGAGTGCAAGCACCATCAGATATTGTTGTCTTTACAGACTCCCAATCTACTCTGCAAGCACTTAACAGCAGCACCTCAAACAGCCCAAGAGAGTTGACAACACTCATTGGGATAATTCATCAGATGATATCAAAATTAAATATCAATATCACACTACAGTGGATCCCTGGACACATTGGCATCATGGGAAATGAAAAGGCAAATAAGCTATCAAAGGCAGGTTCATCTATGGAACAACCAGATAGACCTGTTAACTACCTCACCCTAAGGTCAATGTTAGTCAACAATCACAAAGAGAAGTTACTCAACCAATGGGCATCAGGAAACACAGGCAGAGCCATGTACAAAAAATGACTACGCCTAACAAACTGGACAGTATTAACTTCCTCCCCCGCAAAGAACAATCTACAATCTTCCAACTAAGAACAGGACACACAGCACTATTAAATTACCACCTGAACAAAATAAATTCTACACAACTACCCCTTTACAGACACTGAGCCCACCCCTTTGAAACCGTAAACCATATCCTCTTTGGGTGCCCCTCCCTAATCCACCTTGGGCAGACCCTACTTCCACTACAGCCCAACGTGGCCAACACCCTGTACGGCAGTGCTGAACAACTGAAGAAAACAGCGCACTTTTTTTCCTTGGCACAGTCTGCAAAAGAGCTCACAGCTCAGCAGCAATAAAGCTGGCTAGAAGAAGAAGAAGAAGAAGTGGAGATCCGATCCCTAACATTAAGAGTAGGTTACCGTGACAGTACTACCAGATCTAAGTCTATAGTTAGAAAATACCAATGATATAAAAAAAAAGAAAAAAATGTATGCAATGAAACATAATTATGCAGGTCTTAACAATGGGTGGAAGATGAAACAATAGTATACAAACAATTGGGAGCACTACGGTGATGAATAGCTCAGCAATATGTGACAGACTTTTACAAGAAATACTTGTAGATACATGGATATACATTGGATATAATGTTGATTGTTCATTTTTGTAGATAATTGAATCAATAGAGAATCGATTGAATTGTATAAACAATTTGTGTAAAAAAAAATGTATGCTTGTAAAAACTCGTGTTGATGGCCACTACATCAAGTCTACGGGTCCCCAAGGAATCATAAAGATTTAGAAGCTCCTGTCATCAAGTTCTTACTCCCTGGCTAATGTCTCTCGTGATTTACATCTGACATGTTATTACATATTATAGTTGTTATCTTGCCCACTTCTGTAGGATGGGACAGCTTAGACAGTCGTGTCTCAGACATTAGTTCGCTAGGTCTAACGTATTCATAAGGCTGATGAAACACTTTAATATCTTAAAAACTGTTATAACTGATTTTTTATTTGATGTGAATGAAACATGCAATAAACAGGGCCGGATTTAGAGATTTGAGATAGATATTGAATGTCAGTATTAAATATGAATTTCGAATAACTTAACTAGTTATTATTATAGCTTTATATAGCGCTACTTTCATGCTTATAGCATGCTCAGAGCGCTTTGGTCCAATCTCATTTGTGGACCAGTGGGGGGGGGGGGGGAGGGGAGGGGGTATCTAGGAGTTGGTTTTCCGTGCTGCCTTTAGGCGCTCAGTAAACACAACTCTGCCCTAGTCGGGTGTCGAACCTCGAGCCCCCTTCTAGGTAGCTAAGTTCGAGCGCACTTAGCCTCTCGACCACGCTTCCCACGTTAAGGGCAATTAAAAAACATGTTGATTATAAACTTTTACAAGAAAATATATTTTTTAAACAATTCTTTACAAAGTTGAATGCAGTCAATAGATGCACTACAAGCAAGAGACTAACTAGCACACGGAATGTGTTTAACATACTTTTCAATCTTCAACATCATTTCCTACATACTCTTAGATTTGATGGACATAACTGGCCTACAGGTTTACTAAAATCTGATTTCGCACGCAGTTGTTGTTCAACTGTGCTCAGTATTAGGCAGACATTTCCATGAGTAACTCTCCAACTCTAGGAGAGTAAGAAAACGTTAAATATAGAGCCTATCGTCGGGTAGAACATACTTGACTTACACTAACAGTGAGCTGTTCAATATGGGACCAGTCTGGAGTAGAATCTATATATAAAGTACCCTGCAGTCTGGAGTAGAACCTATATATAAAGTAGCCTGCAGTCTGGAGTAGAACCTATATATAAAGTAGCCTGCAGTCTGGAGTAGAACCTATATATAAAGTAGCCTGCAGTCTGGAGTAGAACCTATATATAAAGTAGCCTGCAGTCTGGAGTAGAACCTATATATAAAGTAGCCTGCAGTCTGGAGTAGAACCTATATATAAAGCACCCTGCAGTCTGGAGTAGAATCTATATATAAAGTAGCCTGCAGTCTGGAGTAGAACCTATATATAAAGTAGCCTGCAGTCTGGAGTAGAACCTATATATAAAGTAGCCTGCAGTCTGGAGTAGAACCTATATATAAAGCACCCTGCAGACTGGAGTAGAATCTATATACTATATATAAAGTAGCCTGCAGTCTGGAGTAGAATCTATATATAAAGTAGCCTGCAGTCTGGAGTAGAATCTATATATAAAGTAGCCAGCAGTCTGGAGTAGAACCTATATATAAAGTAGCCTGCAGTCTGGAGTAGAATCTATATATAAAGTAGCCTGCAGTCTGGAGTAGAATCTATATATAAAGTAGCCTGCAGTCTGGAGTAGAATCTATATATAAAGTAGCCTGCAGTCTGGAGTACAATCTATATATAAAGTAGCCTGCAGTCTGGAGTAGAATCTATATATAAAGTAGCCTGCAGTCTGGAGTAGAATCTATATATAAAGTAGCCTGCAGTCTGGAGTAGAATCTATATATAAAGTAGCCTGCAGTCTGGAGTAGAACCTATATATAAAGTAGCCTGCAGTCTGGAGTAGAACCTATATATAAAGTAGCCTGCAGTCTGGAGTAGAACCTATATATAAAGTAGCCTGCAGTCTGGAGTAGAACCTATATATAAAGCACCCTGCAGACTGGAGTAGAATCTATATATAAAGTAGCCTGCAGTCTGGAGTAGAATCTATATATAAAGTAGCCTGCAGTCTGGAGTAGAATCTATATATAAAATAGCCTGCAGTCTGGAGTAGAACCTATATATAAAGTAGCCTGCAGTCTGGAGTAGAACCTATATATAAAGCACCCTGCAGACTGGAGTAGAATCTATATATAAAGTAGCCTGCAGTCTGGAGTAGAACCTATATATAAAGTAGCCTGCAGTCTGGAGTAGAACCTATATATAAAGTAGCCTGCAGTCTGGAGTAGAACCTATATATAAAGTAGCCTGCAGTCTGGAGTAGAACCTATATATAAAGTAGCCTGCAGTCTGGAGTAGAACCTATATATAAAGTAGCCTGCAGTCTGGAGTAGAACCTATATATAAAGTAGTCTGCAGTTCTTAAATCATCCAAAATTTAGTCACTTACTTAATTTGCCATAATTTTGACAAATTCTTCGAAGATTATTTTCAAAAGAAAAGATATATGACCCGATCCTCTATTCTCAAATGTGTATATGGCTTTCTAGAAAAGGATCCTTTTTTTTTTATTCGAGTAATCCAAGGAATAGTCACCGTGTTTCCTTGTCTCCTCTGAAAGGTCAATCTCGTTCTGCCAGAGTAAGGGTTCGAGAACGTTTTCCCAGTCCTGGCATTTATTATTGATCTGTTCTTGACTTCGAAGTACATATTTGTTGCGCCAGTCACTATATCTATCGCTAATATTTGTGTATAAAAGGAATTTGAAAAGAGTTAACATGAAACTAAACCAGTAGCTAGTGAATAAACTATCCATTCTCAGCTAGTGAATAAACTATACATTCTAAGCTAGTGAATAAACTATACATTCTCAGTTAGTGAATAAACTATACATTCTCAGTTAGTGAATAAACTACCCATTCTCAGTTAGTGAATAAACTATCCATTCTCAGCTAGTGAATAAACTACCCATTCTCAGCTTGTGAATAAACTATACATTCTCAGTTAGTGAATAAACTACCCATTCTCAGTTAGTGAATAAACTATCCATTCTCAGCAAGTGAATACACTATCCATTCTCAGCTAGTGAATAAACTATCCATTCTCAGTTAGTGAATAAACTATCAATTCTCAGTTAGTGAATAAACTATCCATTCTCAGCTAGTGAATAAACTATCCATTTTCAGCTAGTGAATAAACTATCCATTCTCAGCTAGTGAATAAACTACCCATTCTCAGCTAGTGAATAAACTATCTATTCTCAGCTAGTGAATAAACTACCCATTCTCAGCTAGTGAATAAACTACCCATTCTCAGCTAGTGAATAAACTACCCATTCTCAGCTAGTGAATAAACTACCCATTCTCAGCTAGTGAATAAACTATCTATTCTCAGCTAGTGAAAAAACTATACATTCTCAGCTAGTGAATAAACTATCCATTCTCAGCTAGTGAATAAACTACCCATTCTCAGTTAGTGAATAAACTATCCATTCTCAGCTAGTGAATAAACTATCCATTCTCAGCTAGGGAATAAACTATCCATTCTCAGCTAGCGAATAAACTACCCATTCTCAGCTAGTGAATAAACTATCTATTCTCAACTAGCGAATAAACTATCCATTCTCAGCTAGTGAATAAACTATACATTCTCAGCTAGTGAATAAACTATACATTCTCAGTTAGTGAATAAACTATACATTCTCAGTTAGTGAATAAACTACCCATTCTCAGTTAGTGAATAAACTATCCATTCTCAGCTAGTGAATAAACTATCCATTCTCAGCTAGTGAATAAACTATCCATTCTCAGCTAGTGAATAAACTATACATTCTCAGCTAGTGAATAAACTATCCATTCTCAGCTAGTGAATAAACTATCCATTCTCAGCTTGTGAATCAACTATCCATTCTCAGCTAGTGAATAAACTATCTATTCTCAGCTAGCGGATAAACTATCCATTCTCAGCTAGTGAATAAACTATCCATTCTCAGTTCGTGAATATATTATCCATTCTCAGCAATATTTGTAATTGAGAAACTATATCTGTCTAAATTTGCAAAAAAAAAACTTCTTTGATTTTTCAACTATCCCAGTTTAGTGCTAAAGGATTTTTTTCTGCCAAGTATAAAATGCCATTGTCACTTACATCTCGCCATAGCCTGACAACATTCTGTCATTAATTAAATTTAAAAAAAACAACTTTGTAATGATGCAAAGTGTACTGCTATGTTAACTGAAAGATTTAGAAAATGGTTATCTTTTTTCCCCCTTTGAAATACAATCATAGAAACATTATTCCAGGCAATAACTGTAACAACCATAATAATTATGCACAACCACAATAAGAATTTTTAAAATAAAATATTGTGAATTAAATAATTGCGGCCGACAATATTTTGTCTTCTTAACAATTTCCTCAACCAGATTATAAAGCACACACACACAAAAAAAGATCAGAATAATTCTGTCGTTCTTTGGCTCAGTCACAAAGGTCCTACGCATGCTTGAGTGTACCAGAGCAACACAAGGGACTACAAGGGGAATCACCGTGTTTAGAATATAAGAAAGTAAGATATAGCTCTATTTCTTTTATACAATATTACAAACAATATTTAAAAGTACCGAAATTATGGGCAATTGATTTAAAAATGATTGATAATAAATTAAAGCAAATGTGACATTTTTTGTGGTGGGTTTCCATTGTGTCGGTGGCCGTAAGCCATTGCTTAGTTTGCCTATAAGTAAATCCAACACCGGTAGTAGATGTGATGCATTGATATTTTCTCATGACATGGATTACACAGCGGGTTACACGGCGAGTGCAAAACGGAAATTCAAAAACTAAAATCTAACAGTCTAGAAGACTCTAGAATTCTAGATCAATTAAGACTATGTTTGTATTTCCGCGTAGCTTCCGGTAACGTTGGATTGCCAGAAATATTACAAAAGCATGAGAGACGATTAAAAAGAGTTTCGGTGTTAAAAGTTTGGTTCTTGCTAAATCAGCACCTCGTTCTTAGAAGTAATACATTTTAACACATTGCAATGACGTTATTGTGTTTGTTTATATCATACATTGTGTTTGTTTATATCATACATTGTGTTTGTTTATATCATATATTGTGTTTAAATTCAATCACTGTCATGGTGTCGACTAGATTTTTTCTTGAACTCACATCGCATTCAAGTCGAAGAGATGGGTTCCTTACATTGTGACTCTTCCATTACGGCGACATGTATAGTCCATTTGAAATAAAAAGCTTTATTGAAAATAGCTTCCATTTCATGAGTACACTTGTAATGATGACAGATCTAGATAAGATGACAGATCCAGTCACAGTGCCGGAGTTACGTAAGTGAAGGCCCTTGACAGGATTTTTTTGAGGCCCTACACTCTTCAAGCTTCAAAATAAATGTAGCTAACTTAGTAATTTCAATAAATCTATTTAAAAAAACACCATTTTGTGCGGCAAGAAACATAGTAGCTCTACATATAAATGTAATATAATTTTCATTTTTTAAATGTTTTAAATTTAATAAGTATATTATATTGAAAATATTTGTGTAATGTGGAAGCACCGTGTAAGGGTCAACCCATGAGTGGCTTTACAGACTTACACTGTCGTAAATATGGCTGTTGATCTAGATGAAATGACAGTGCAAAATGGGTTAATTAGTTTACTATTGAAACAATTTTAAAGTGATTAGACATTGCTTGCGATTACTTTGTACATCTGTGTTATACAAAAGTCTTCCTCATCCTTGATTATATTGAGATTCTCTTGATATTGACATTACAGAATTATCTATCATCCATAAATAATATTCGTTTAAAAAGACTTCAGCTGTAATATAAATTCTGAAACTCTTTTCGTCAGTTGAAAATTCATGCATGTAATACACTTTTGAATTTTAAACTAATATTTATTTTAAATTTAGTAGATTTTAAATATTTTTCAAATGTTGCTTTATAAGTCTGTATGAGCTTAAGACACTAAAGATAAGCCTATACATGCCAACTACAAAAGATACTCATATAAAGAAGATTCAATTTATATTCAACAATGTTCTTTACCTTTTGTTGTATTAACAACAAAACAACTTGTCAAGTTGAGAGACACAAGCTGGATGACATTTTAAAGCAACGCTGTCTTCTTGGCTGAAAGTTGTTTCTCTTGATGAAACTTGAACCAAAGTCTAGGATTATCAGGCTGAGACGTCCAGCATGTTAGCAAATGTCTCATTTCAATGCTAGTCACATAAAACTGTGAACTGATCCATGTTTCATTCACACCCCCCCCCATTTTTTCTCTCAGTTCATCCTCCTCACTAGCACACTCATCCTCACTTTGTCTAGACCAACGTCAAACATATCACTTACTGCTCATTCACACACAAACACACACACACATTCACACCACAAACAACACACACACACAAACACACACACACACACACACAAACAACACACACACACACACACCACAAACAACACACACAAACCTACCTCGTTTGGTACAGCAGAGAACAAATGATGTCAAGAGAAAGATACAAAATCTGTTGCTAGGTATTGGTGACGTCATAATCAGGTTAACTCTATTGGGTAGATAAATAAAACTATCCAGAAGTGAACGCGTTACTGCTGGTCAACTCTGTCAGGTAGATATCCAGTAGTGAACGTTTGACTTCAGTGGACGAAACAATATAAATTGCGCACTTTGATTTTGGCAGCGGTGCCGAAGTTCGGACCAGTGAATCAATACAATTAGGGTTGAACTTCAAACACGACTCTTGGCTCTGATCCCCGCCTGTTCCTTTGCCCTTGTGTAAAACCTCGTGACTGCAGACTCAATACCTTCACGCTCATTAACTCTGTAGATGAAATTGTGGAACATCAGTAACAAAGAGAAAACGAAACAAAACTATTGGGTTCACGTTAATATTTATTTTTGGTAGCACATTCGAAACTAAGGCTTAAACTCACAGGTAGGAGTCATAGGACTAATACTGGTATCAAGGAAATCATAGGACTAATACTTGTATCAAGGAAATCATAGGACTAATACTGGTATCAAGGAAATCATAGGACTAATACTGGTATCAAGGAAATCATAGGACTAATACTGGTATCAAGGAAATCATAGGACTAATACTGGTATCAAGGAAATCATAGAACTAATACTGGTATCAAGGAAATCATAGGACTAATACTGGTATCAAGGAAATCATAGGACTAATACTGGTATCAAGGAAATCATAGGACTAATACTGGTATCAAGGAAATCATAGGACTAATACTGGTATCAAGGAAATCATAGAACTAATACTGGTATCAAGGAAATCATTAGAACTAATACTGGTATCAAGGAAATCATAGAACTAATACTGGTATGAAGATAATAAAGTCAACTGTATTCATTTTAATAGCGTCTGATTCCATGTGTAAATATATTAATGCTATTTGTTAGTGGCATCCTCTAAGGAACAATTCTTTGTTCTTAAGCTTTTTGCTGTTTTTTTTAAAATGTGTGTCCGTTTGTTGGATTAAAAAGTAAAAAGCTAAGACCAAACACTAACCATAGATAAACACCAAAACCTTAAGGACATAAATGAGCTTTTCATAGAAACTTTACACAACCTAAGTTTAGATCAAATCATTAAAAAGCCAACTAGATTAAACAACACATTAGATCTCTTCTTAACCAACAGACCTGGATTAGTAGTTGATTATGATATTATCCCTGGTCTATCACACCATGAGATCATAAAAATACAGTCAGATAAAAGCAGTAGCCAATACAAAAACCAAAAGAAAAATCTTACTCTGGAATAAATGTAACTTAACACAACTACACCAAGCTGCATTAAACTTTCAACAAACATTCTTATTAGAAAAAGACATTAACCAACCAGTCGATGACCTCTGGAATTTCATTAAAAACCATCTTAAAAGCATTATAGAAAATCATATACCAACTAAATACACATCAAACAAAATAAATAAATGCTGGTTTAATAATAGACTAAAGAAGCTTTGTAAACAGAAGGAAAACTTATATAGAAAATTTAAAGAAACCAAGGCAGAAAGAGTTTACAAAAAGTATATAAAAATTAAACACCTAACCCAAAAAGTAAGCAGACAGCTGCAGAGTGAATACATAAACAATGTAATATCTAAAGATAACAACAAAAACCTATGGTCATACATTAAGTCTAAGAAAATGGAAACAACAGGCATAGCGCCATTAAAAGATGAACATAACATAATACATAATGATAATGAAACTAAAGCAAACATCCTAAACAAATACTTTGCATCAGCATTCTCAGCCCCAGGAGACAAAGACATATTTCTTAATTTGAACCAAGTAGACAACATAGAAGATATAGTAGTACAAGAAAATGGAATTAAAAAACTATTAGCCAACACCAAACCAAATAAAGCGTCTGGACCTGATGGTATTCCAGGTAGATTACTCAAAGAACTAAGCAATGAGCTAGCCCCAGTGTTCAAAATACTCTTTCAGGCATCGCTTAACCAGGGCAGAGTACCAAAGGACTGGAAAGAAGCTAATGTCACCCCCCTATTTAAAAAAGGAGAAAAATCTGATCCAGGAAACTACAGACCAGTATCACTTACCAGCATCACATGTAAAATACTAGAACACATAATATGTAGCAATATCATAAACCACTTAGACAAACATAATGTCCTCACATCATACCAACATGGCTTTAGGAAATATAGATCATGTGAAACACAACTAATAGGACTAATTGATGATTTTTCAAAAGGTTTAGATAATAGTGAACAGATAGATGCTATCTTACTAGATTTTTCCAAGGCTTTTGACAAAGTTCACCACCATAGTTTGCTTAAAAAATTAAAATATTTCGGCATTAACGGTCCACTGCATCAGTGGATTAAAGATTTTCTGATAGGGAGAGAACAAACTGTAATAATAAATGGCTCTAAATCAACACCAATAACAGTAAACTCAGGTGTACCCCAAGGAACAGTCTTGAGTCCACTACTATTTTTAATTTACATAAATGATTTACCAAATAGCATTAGTTCAGGAACAAAAGTCAGATTATTTGCAGACGATTGCATAATATATAGAACAATAAAAACAAAACAAGACACAGATATTTTACAAAGAGAATTAGATGAATTACAGAAATGGGAATCAAATTGGAGCATGTCTTTCCACCCAGAAAAATGTCAGTTGTTAAGAGTAACAAAAAAACTAAAACAAATTAATTCCACTTATCTCATTCATGGCAAACCAGTAACACAGACAAAAAACTCAAAATACCTAGGTGTTATAATAAATGAAAAACTGTCATGGAATCCACATATTGATGAAACTATAAAAAAATCCAACAAAGCATTAGGGTTTATTAAAAGAAATTTTTATAAATCAAATAAGAACATAAAACTAAAATGTTATTTAACCTTGGTTAGGCCAATAATAGAATATGCATCCACCGTGTGGGACCCCTCAACTCAAGAAAACATTAAGAAACTGGAACAAACACAAAATAGAGCAGTGAGATTCATAACAAACGAATATTCACATTTGACTAGGGTAACACCATTAGTAAAATCACTAAATTTAGAAAGCCTTCAGGACAGAAGACTCAAAAGTAAAGTAGCAATTATACATAAAACACTGAACCATAATCTTCAAATACAAAAACAAAATTTAATAAAATACTCTGAAAGACACAAAAATAAAGGCACATTCCTCGTCCCATATGCTAGGAGAAATTTGTACAAATACTCCTTCTTCCCTAGTGCTATTAGAGCATGGAATGGGTTGCCTGAGCTAGCCAGAAAAACCAGTGACTTGGCAGAATTTAAGTCATTGGTTAATATGCATGACTAAATGCATGACGCGTAGGACGTAATCATCTTCTTTTTTGAAGTAACGTCTGTATTATATAAGATAAGAAGATAATTGTTTTCCCTCTTCCTTGTGACTAGTCTAACACTTTCTTTAGAATTTCTGAAAGCGAACTCTTTCCATAGTAAAAACACTTTGTGTTCTGTGACATACATGTCATCTTGTAGTATTGTCAAATGAATGGAATAAAAAAAAAATAACTACGTGTAAATAAATGGATCACAGGTGGACTTTCAAAGGAATTCAATTATTTATTTTTTACTTCACATTAAGAATTCACATTATAAACATATTCTTATAAACTTTAAAAAAAAACAAAAACAAGATAAAAGGTACTGGGCAACGTACATGCGATATAGGTCTCTGCGTCTGCATCGAGACTAGTGAGTACTACTGACCCACAGAGGCCGCCTAATAGTTTGAGTGTAAAATAAACTTACTTTATTATTTTATCTTTAATTGTTGACATAATAAGGATTGTCTTCGAGTCCGAAGATTAATGAGTAATGCAGTATATCCAGTGGTTACGCAGCTTTAATTGTTGACATACGCCATAATTAAAATCAGAGTGATGTATCTCTAATAAGAGTGATGTATCTCTAATAAGAGTGATGTATCTCTAATAAGAGTGATGTATCTCTAATAAGAGTGATGGATCTCTTGCTGAACACAAAGGGATTGTTACAAGTACACACATATTTGTTTTAGAATTCTATCTCAAATAAAACCCAACTATGACGTTAAAGAAGAAGGCCTTTAGGCCTAAATGAAATGCATCGTTCCATGCAGACAATCACTTAGAGCCGTATCCTAGAAAATTCATCAGTTCCATTCAGTCTGATAATCCAAGATTATAGTTTGTAGAAAACTACAAAATAGACATTTCAATTTTCTTTTTTTTTCGTCTAGTCGACAATTTTTTTTCTGGCTGTGTTTTGTTTCTTTGCATTGAGTGAAACATTTGGCAAAACATCACGTGCGATTGTTCTCCCTAACTGCCCCCTCCCCACCTCTAAAACAAACGAATCCGGTTGGTGTGTAACCACACACAGTGTGATAAGTTTTTGTTTTTTTTTAATTTGTATTATTTATAGGTGAATATCTCAGTTACTGTGGCAGTAAAACATGAGGCAGCACTGAATAATATCTCAGTTACTGTGGCAGTAAAACATGAGGCAGCACTGAATAATATCTCAGTTACTGTGGCAGTAAAACATGAGGCAGCACTGAATAATATCTCAGTTACTGTGGCAGTAAAACATGAGACAGCACTCTGAATAATATCCCAGTTACTGTGGCAGTAAAACATGAGACAGCACTCTGAATAATATCTCAGTTACTGTGGCAGTAAAACATCAGACAGCACTCTGAATAATATCTCAGTTACTGTGGCAGTAAAACATGAGACAGCACTGAATAATATCTCAGTTACTGTGGCAGTAAAACATGAGACAGCACTCTGAATAATATCTCAATTAGTGTGGCAGTAAAACATGAGACAGCACTCTGAATAATATCTCAGTTACTGTGGCAGTAAAACATGAGACAGCACTCTGAATAATATCTCAGTTACTGTGGCAGTAAAACATGAGACAGCACTCTGAATAACATCTCAGTTACTGTGGCAGTAAGCCATGAGACAGCACTGAATAATATCTCAGTTACTGTGGCAGTAAGCCATGAGACAGCACTGAATAATATCTCAGTTACTGTGGCAGTAAAACATGAGGCAGCACTGAATAATATCTCAGTTACTGTGGCAGTAAAACATGAGACAGCACTGAATAACATCTCAGTTACAGTGGCAGTAAAACATGAGACAGCACTCTGAATAATATCTCAGTTACTGTGGCAGTAAAACACGAGACAGCACTCTGAATAATATCTCAGTTACTGTGGCAGTAAAACACGAGACAGCACTCTGAATAATATCTCAGTTACTGTGGCAGTAAAACATGAGACAGCACTCTGAATAATATCTCAGTTACTGTGGCAGTAAAACATGAGACAGCACTGAATAATATCTCAGTTACTGTGGCAGTAAGCCATGAGACTGAGTTACTGTGGGAGTAAAACCTGAGACAGCACTGAATAACATCTCAGTTACTGTGGCAGTAAAACATGAGACAGCACTCTGAATAATATCTCAGTTACTGTGGCAGTAAAACATGAGACAGCACTGAATAATATCTCAGTTACTGTGGCAGTAAAACATGAGACAGCACTCTGAATAATATCTCAGTTACTGTGGCAGTAAAACATGAGACAGCACTCTGAATAATATCTCAGTTACTGTGGCAGTAAAACATGAGACAGCACTCTGAATAACATCTCAGTTACTGTGGCAGTAAGCCATGAGACAGCACTGAATAATATCTCAGTTACTGTGGCAGTAAAACATGAGACAGCACTGAATAATATCTCAGTTACTGTGGCAGTAAAACATGAGACAGCACTGAATAATATCTCAGTTACTGTGGCAGTAAAACATGAGACAGCACTGAATAATATCTCACTTCTGCTCATGAAACATCTTGATGCACATCAATATTTGAAACTATATTTGGGAGGATGCTGACACATAGTGCTTGATTCTAGACGAGGCTAAACGAGGAAATGGTTCAAAAAGATTGTAGGACAGACACATTCTATGTCAAGTAGACTACACCTTTCAAACTTTTTACAACGCTTTATATCAACTCTCTCTGTCTGGTAAAAAGTTTGAACACGTATGTTCTCCCTCACCCAATCTCGGATCAAGTTGAAACATTGCCCAATTATTTCATGTACATAACAAAACAAAAATCAACAAAAAAATATTTGCCTATTTATTAATTACCGGTAATTATTTTGTTTAGTAATTGTACTTGACTGGTGTGGCGAATTAGTCCCCTCTATACTTTGTCGCTTAAAAGTTTGAAACTAATAGATAGCTCTGCAGCGTTCTTTTTTCACAAGCACTTCGCTGGCACAGCGGTTAGTGTTTTAGCTTGAAGAGGCTTGAGCCCTCGAGTTCTAGATACATTTAAAAAAGCTATTACAGTAACCTTCACTCAGATACCCTCTTCTTTCTGCATACTTACTGATACAAATACACTTAATATAAGCTGCGTTTTAAAAAACAGTATTTACTTGTTACAATCCAAACCTAAGAGACTTGTTGAAACACTGTCTGTGTCTGTGTCTGTGTCTGTGTCTATTATAAACTCTTGATGAACATGAATTTCCACTTTCTGTCACAGAACTGAATGCACTTTAGCTCGGAGAAGTTTGATCACGTGATCGTGCAGACTATTTACGTTGTTCATCTGTACGTCTGCATGTGACATTTAATCCTTTAATCCGCATTCACGTTCCAGTAATGGTGAAAATACGGTTAAAATAAGGTAGATCGGACATTTTGTCAATAAAATCGCGATACAATTCAAATTAAATTTAGGTCGACAAAACGAAATGTAGCGAAAAGAAATCAAGCAATGAATGTCGACCATTTCTTTGACATAAGAACATTTATTACAACACCAGTATAATAGTTCATATTAGCAAATATGACTATAATTTTTTAAAAGTAAAAACTGATCTAGACTATATTAAAATCCTGGTTAAGATAATGTATAAATCTAAGAAATTTTACAATTCTAATGTTAAGCCTATAGAGTCATATAGAGCCAGACCTTAAACTCTTTAAGGAACAAAGCCTACGTGCAGGAGAGACCCGCTGACATATATCTGTATAAGGTAAAGATTGTTTACACCAAATTTACTTTTAAAAGATATTATTTCGAAAAATTATAACGGTCAAACTAGAGTTTTCCTAGTAAGTGTGGTCCTTTAGCTAGTAACTTTTTCCTCAAAGATATACATCAACTTTCGAATTTCTAAGAGAACATCTTTAGAGCCTTTTTCGAGAACCGTGACCGCCCAGGTTTCGGTTTACAATTAACTGAAGAAGTTTCAAGCTTCGAAGAGGAATTGTAAAAAGTATACATTTCAAATCAGTAAAAATCTAACTCATAATTAGACATACAAACACCGCCCTCTGCTGTTAGGACTCCCAAAAATAGTATACACTTTAGATGTGCAATAAACATTTTTTTTTACAAAGCTTATATCAACTCAATATGTCTGTCTGTCTGTTAGTCAGTGGATATATCTATCTGGTAAAAAGTGTGCACACGTTATTTCACAGATATGGCTTAACTTGTTGGGTTTAGTCCCCTTCAATAATTGTTGACGTTATTTCTCCCTTACGCATTCTCCGATCAAGTGGAAACTTGAAACATTTATTTAGTTTATCTAACAAAATATGAATTAATAAACAAAAATACTCAATTAGTAAATTAATTATTGTTAATTAATTATTTTGCCTGATATCGAAAAAGGGAAACAACTTGTACATCATTGGTACATATAGTTTTAAGGTCAGAGTTATTCTCCTTTAAATAAGCTTTGTTTATTTTTATTTTATTTTGCTTGTTTTGACATATAAATTGCTATTATTTCACTACTGGGTTCATCTGCTACGGCTATTATAAAATAGAGGTGAAAAAGCCAATGTTGGACACATTCAATTAGCTAAGCAGACGACCTGCGTGAACACAATGACGTCAAGGACACAGTTACTTTCATAACGGACGGCTATAAACTCTGGTCTTGCGCATTCCACGCAGCAATCTCGTCTGATTAACTAATAACTAATCTATTAGTTGGGAGCTGTTAGTATGGCCAGGGAGTGTCTCCGGGGACATAGTCAAATCTTGATTTCAATGAAGTTGCTAACAATTAAAACTAGCGCTCTCCAACTTTTCATTTTGTTAGGAATCTCTTCTCATTGCTTTAGTGCTAATATAATAGTATCTTATCTTCTCATATCTTATTTTAATAATAACTTATCTTCTCATATCTTTTTTAAATAATAATAACTTATCTTCTTATATCTTATTATAACAATAACTTATCTTCTCATATCTTAATATAATAGTATCTTATCTTCTCATATCTTATTATAATAATAACTTATCTTCTCATATCTTACTATAATAGTATCTTATCTTCTCATATCTTATTATAATGATAACTTATCTTCTCATATCTTACTAGACTAGATGAATGGAAATACACGTGAGAAACATGAAGAACAAGAAACTATTTAGTTACGTGACTATTTCGTCAAACTATTTCACACAAGTGATACTATCTATCTATCTATTCTGTCTGTCTCTCTCTCTCTATATATATATATATGTGTGTGTGTGTGTATGTGTAAATCTTAAATGTATATCTATAGTTAATATATATGTACAACATACCTTTTAAAAATGAAATCGGAACTATATCGATAGGAAATAGTATTCTGCTTTTATAACAAGCGTAACTCTTTTAAATCGTCCAAAATGTATTTCTAATAATTAACATTGCCTCTTTATTTATACCAGAAAGTAAGAAATCATATTTTATCCTTTAGATTATATATTAACTTTACAACAGAAAAAAAAAGATCTATATAGTATATATTTTCGTAATCAAACGCCGATAGAGAAATAAAAGCACTATAACCTTCCATTAAATTTTAAAATCGCACGTAAAGACACGCAGAACACAGATATATTTGTTTCAATAAAGAATACAAGTTTTTCTTGCTCAAGTTTTCATTGAAGAATAAAAGAATTTTAACTCGTAAACAAAACCATCAAGTTGAATGACATCCCTGAAAGATTTGAAAATGTATAAAACATTAAGAATCTTGATGACATTTCGGCTGTAGAGAAGTGAGCTAATGACACATGTAATGGCCAGGGTCTATGTACACCAGGTGTCTGTGATGTACACAGCAACAGTTTGGATCAACTCAAAAATGAAAATCTTCAGCTTGTCCGGCACATAAGAGACAGCCAGTGACGTTCCACAAGCGGCATAGAACCAAGTTTAATCAGAGCCCTGCACTCAATCAGATCTTGATGACGTAGTTCCGGTGACAAGGCCAGCTGGGAGGTGCGTACTGAAAAGACAGCTTTTAACTTTCTCCCCCGAATCTTCATTTTTTTTTCTCTCTCTCTTTCCTTCATTCCCCTCCTTTGCACTCCTGAGTGAACCTCTATGCATCCATTTACGGTGTTTTCAGAGGGTCAGACTCCGACCCGCGAAGTCAAACATAGCACATGGGCTGAAATTTAGCTTTGATGAAGTTAGCAGCTTCTAGGAGGAGATTGTGAGCGCTGTACAACTTGTGCGTGGTGCGTGAGAGTGTGGATGTGTGTTATGTGTGGCGTGAGCTCTTTGATGAAGAAAACACTTTTATTGTCACGTATGTTTGGAAATGTCTTCAGAATGGAACAAGTCTGTCTGTGAGAAGGACAGAGATGGATTGGCTAAGAAACAGAAAGACTGGCATTCAAAGAGATTGAGCTATAAGCACATTTTTTAAACATGTAAATGATTTCAGTATAAAGTTTGACTGTTGTAATATGTTCGAAATATACAACAAAAGTTATAACAGCAACAATGCAGTATGTGATATTTTTGTATAAAGTAATTACTTCTAAATCTCAATCAATGCGATGCGCAGAGCGCCCTCTATGACAATTACTTCTCAAACATTTTGGTTCACATGTTTCGGGCGTTCCATCAGAATAGAACATGAATTCATCCTAGCCCAAACCTCGACGGGGGATCGTTGCGGGCAGGTTCGAACCCTGGACCATCGAGACAAAAGTTCAGAGCACATACCACACGAACAGTCAGTCATCTTCTGGCATTGTACTATTCATTAAGTTTAGAACCAAGGATACAACTTTAACGTGTTTTACAAATACGAAAATGAGAAAAAGATTTCAAAAAGATCGGAAACAAAGGTGAAGTAAAATAAATTATTAATTTCTAGAAAGAACTAGATTTTAGTTCTGTATGAAAAATGTAGGCCTATGGGGTAAGTGCATAACACACTTTTTAAATCTAACTTTTAGTCCTATCTCAAAATTTTCAAAATAAAAATAGCTTTTTAATAATGATGTATAATTTGTGACCCTCTGTTAGGGACCCCTCAACTCAAGAAAACAAAGAAACTAGAAAAAAAAACGCAAAAAGATTTATAACAAACTAATATTTACATTAAATTAGAGTAACACCATTAGTACAATTACTAAACTTAGAGACACTTCAGGACAGAAGAATAAAAAGTCAAGTAGCAATACTACAAAGACAGTGATCCATGACTATCTACAGACGTCACTTCAAATAGGAAATGATTACGTCTTACGCGTGTCCCTAGGTCAATCTAGCCAGGCATATTTCTTATTCCATATGGTAGGACAAAATCGTAGAAGTGCTACTTATTCCCTATTGCCATTTGAGAATGGAATGGGTTGCCTGAATCAGCCAGGAAAACCACCGACTTAGCAGAGTTTAAGTCAATGATTTACAAGCATGACTAGATGGACACATGAAATGCGTAGGACGTAATTATCTCCTCTTGTGAAGTAACGTCTGTAATTTATAATATAAGATAGGTATCAATAATTTCTGAGTACATCTTTCAAAGGTCTGTAGATGGACAGAACAATAGTGTCTGTTGGGTCTCAGTAAATAGAAATATTTGTCAAACTGACTGTAAGTAAACCTTTTGCCACACTGACATTCTCACATTATGGCCACAAACTAACATGCAAATCTAGTCTCACACCACACACACAGACACACATCATGTTGTTATAATGTTAAACGTCAAGATAAACTAACTGAATGAACGTTTGTTGAATACAAAAAAAAAAGATAAAGAGAAAAAATAACAACTTCATATTGAGAGGATAATGAAACTTGTATTGATTGATTTTACAGCTCTGAAAATGGATCATTGAGAATCGCTGCACACGGCAAGCACTTGAAAGAAGACAAACAATGATCTCAGCACAGAGAGGTAGACAGGAAGAAAGGGTCTCACCAATTGGATTTCATGCTCAACCAAAACGAAGAGACGAACAGATAATATATAGGTCATGCTTCTGAAATCATTGGCTTGTTCCAAAATGATTGGCTTCCCTTTTGCTAGCCAAAGGTCAAAATAGATTATGGCTTTTTTGTCTTGACATATCTTCAAACCTCTATTTAATGTGTACTTTATAGAGAATTTCCATTGTTTATACAAATACAAACATCTATATTTAGAGTATGAGGTCGGATTTTTCTGATATTTCAAGTTCAATGACTGCGCATGTCTCTATTGGAGGTTTTCATTCATGGCAGTTAAAACTATAAATAGCTACCATTTTGGTGTATCCGGTGTACAAAAATAAAGGACGTGTTGATATGTTATTATTTTTTAAAAGATTGACAATTTGTGTGCATTTGTTAGCACTGCAGAGTCATATTGTTTCATCTCTTCAACTGAAAATAATTTCACTATCGTAGAAGCATTGACTTATAGTTTGTGACTTAAAACTTAGTTTAAAACAACCAACAAGCAATAATATAGGAAATTTGATAAGAAGTTAGTGTGTCTCGCAATGAGATATTTTTAAAGATTTAAAAAGTTTAGCTAAATTTTTTCTATTTTTTTAAATTTTGTTGGCTGCAGTGAATTTCAAGTAAGCGTCCTTGTCATTGTTAATTTTGTGATGAAAATCTCCACTATTGTCTCGTCAAATGTTGTTCTTGATCCTAGCCTATATTTTAACTTGAATATTGTTCGATGAATGTCTCAGTCTGAAAGCAGATGAAATATAACTGAAGGATTTGAAATAATTATTTTAAAATGTAGGCCATTTATGTAACGAAGTTGTTGATTGGTTAGTCCAACTATGACCTGCGCAGTGATTATGTGACAGATGCCATATTTATGTATTCAGATTAAACTGTTATGTTTTTTTGGTTATTGATTTTTTTTTTAAAGTTCAACTTTATTTGAATACTTTGGTCTACTGTTGTATTAAGCGTATTATTAAGGAGTTATATATGCTATGTTAGAGGTTATCCAAGTGAAAACAACTAAGACAGTATAACTATCTATCATGTTTTGTGTGTGTGTGTGTAAGTTTTATTGGCAAATGAACTATACACTCATCTTTTTTTTTTTACACTATACACACATCACTCTGCATACACATCACGTGTTCCGTATAAGACTAGCCACGTGATTTTGACACTAAGGTCTACTTTAAAAACATATTAATAAACTTTATAAAGTGTTTTAGTCAGATGCATACATAACGAATATCCACCTTGTCTAATTGTCCACCTTGTCTAATTGTCCACCTTGTCTAATTCAAATAAATCTAAAGTACTTTTTCGAAAGTTATATGAAAATAATGATCTACCTGGTTTTAACATTTCACCAGTTGGCAGGTAGATGTGATCACTAACAAACGTATTATTAACCACATGAATAGCAAACTGAAATAGTCCAGTTGTAACTTTATATCAAATAACAAGTTTGCTGTATGGTTGATAGAGTTTCAAAGTGTTGTAGTTTTATATATGTAGTTACACTCAGAGATGGAGATCTACCAATAAATTTAAAGACATTTTTTTATATATGTTTTACTTAGAATAGTTTTTACTTGCACAGTCTATAACAGGGCAAGAATCTCTGTCTACCTATTTTTAATAACAATTTAATGTTTTTATTTTTGTAAAAGATCGATTTGTTTTCTTAATAAACTATATTATTTTCAGAAATATTTAATCCCATCTTACGTCTTAAATAAGAGATTATGTTATATTAAGATCTAGATAAATTATATCCTAGAATTAAAAGAACATAATACAATTCAATGTGTTCCTATCAGAACTGATATGATATTCGGAAAGACGCAATACAATATATTTGAAGGTGTAGATAGGCTCTAATCCCTAGATTTGTATCAGTTTATATATCAGGTAGAAATGATTAGCCTTATGCTTGATGGGAGACTATTTTTTGCTTGGAAGTGCTCAATGTGAATAAAAAAACAGTTGAACCAAGGAAGATAACCATCAATGGAATTATGTTTCAAGGGACATAATTATGGTATTATTATGATTTATAAATCAATGAACAAACAAATAAAACTTAAAGATACTTAAAACTAGGAGAGCACGAGAACGTGGCGACGTAACATACAAATAATGAAACTATTCGAATCACTGAGCTCTGAGAGTTTATAAGAGGTATGGACTACAAATGTGAGATTATCTCTTCGATTTTATAACATATGTTTCACTTTCAATGCTGTTTTTCTATTTTGTTATTTCGATGCAAAGGTTATAAGCCTAGGATTTTTAAAATTACTTTAATGATAATATTATAATACTAATATCGTAATTATCCATGAGGAAACTTGGACATTTTTTGTTTTTGTTTTATGAAATGTGATCATTACATATACCGGTAGCAAAAAAATATGAGAACTCTAGCAAATGAAATCTACATTCCAGTTCCACTCAAAGATTACAAGTGAAATTTTCATTTCAGATAGTTCCTTTGTATTGAATAACTCCGTTATGAAGAGAACAAAGTGGTTCTTGTGTTTGTTTTTGTGGTCTTTGTCTTGCATCTTCAGTATGACGATACAATGTTAAAATCGTGGGGTCTAATGGGTGTTTTATTATCAATAAAATCTTTTTAGCTTTCTGTGAATGTTTTTTCTGAAATAGTTGCCCAAATTGAGTTTGTTTCTGCCTTGTATTAAGTTTACAATTTTACTATAATATGTAAAGATATATTCAATGACATTATTTAGACGACACTGAAATGATGCCTTATTCCATCTCTCCAGGATGTCATTGTGACAAACCAATTCGTCAAGTGAGCTTATGAACAGTTTCCTGTCAATCCTTGGGGTCGAAAATGTAACGTTTGAATTATCATCTACAAGGAATAGGAATACTGGTCACTTCATCACTGGTCACTTGGATGGCTGCCTGGTCGTGCGGTTTGCGCCCTGGACTGTCGTTTGGATTTATCGACGGTCGAGGGTTCAAACCCTGCCCGCTCCCATCCCCCGTCGTCCTGCGGGAGGTTTGGACTAGGAAGGAAACTATCTTCAACTCTGAAGGAACATCCGAAATATATAAAACAAACATTTTACTTCATCACCGGTCACTTCATTTTTTCTTTTATTTGATAAATGCTTTAAAAAAAAACGATTACAGAAAATTCCCCCAAATCTCCCTTTCTTCCCACCCCCTTCCCTATTTTCCCAACTGGTCCCGACAAGTGATAAGATCATAGCGTAGTGTGACAAGTGATAAGATCATAGCGTAGTGAGACAAGTGATAAGATCATAGCGTAGTGAGACAAGTGATAAGATCATAGCGTAGTGAGACAAGTGATAAGATCATAGCGTAGTGAGACAAGTGATAAGATCATAGCGTATTGAGACAAGTGATAAGATCATAGCGTAGGGAGACAAGTGATAAGATCATAGCGTAGTGAGACAAGTGATAAGATCATAGCGTAGTGAGACAAGTGATAAGATCATAGCGTAGTGAGACAAGTGATAAGATCATAGCGTATTGAGACAAGTGATAAGATCATAGCGTAGGGAGACAAGTGATAAGATCATAGCGTAGGGAGACAAGTGATAAGATCATAGCGTAGTGAGACAAGTGATAAGATCATAGCGTAGGGAGACAAGTGATAAGATCATAGCGTAGTGAGACAAGTGATAAGATCATAGCGTAGTGAGACAAGTCATAAGATCATAGCGTAGTGAGAAAGCTAAAAGAATGAACGAGCGCTAAACAAAAACAATCGGTACAAATATTTCTAATCAGCACAAATTTATTGTTGTTAGTCTAGATCTACTACAAATTTAATTACAAGGCTGATCCAAACTAATTGATACAACTGTACTTCTTAAACGCTTTTTTAAAAGTATTTTTAAAATGATTTTCTCCTCCTATAAGCAAATAACTATATTACACCGGGGAAAAATGTTTGCATTATTTTCGCTTATTTTTTCTACTGGCATTATCTATGACTATTTATTTGTATTGCTTCGTTCATTCATTTCTCATAGTCGCCATAGGTCATAGGTCATAGGTCCATATAAACATAAATAATATGGATAAATACAGACCAAATACTTCTTTCTTAACGACCAAATAATGCTTTCTTAATAAACTTATACTTTTTTCTAAATAACCTTCCACAAGAAAAATCTTATCTTATCTTATTGATTACAGGCGTTACTTCAAAATAAAATAAAATAAAAGACGTTTCAAATGGAAGCTAAAAGTTGTTAGTAATGAAAATAGTTACAGCTAAAGAAAGGAGCCTGACACCATCTGTTGTAGATCGCTAGCAACATTGCATATACCTTTCCGGCCCTGAATAAAACAAAATCCTCTACTCTTATTTTTTCTTACTAAAATTTCTTGTCCTAATTGAAGACATTTGATCAATAAATCATCTCCATAGAAGCAAACAGAAGTAGCTGGAATAATTTGTCCGGCCGTTGGGGCCTAACCTTTAACCAGACTTTTGAACAGAACTTTCTTTGATACAGACACAATGAATATTCAATAAATATTTCAAACTTTTAAGACTTTTTGTGACATTTCCTCTATGCCTATGCTGTTCTATGTTTTGTTATTTGGCGCTAGTTTTGCCAGTGTTCACGCTATTCTGTTTTATGCAATGTTTTCAAGGAAACAGTACTCTGTGGTGAAACAATGAACAAGCTGCTACATCATTTCGATTGGCTGCAATGCACACTTCAGGAAACGATTTTTTGAATAAAATACAGTAGGAAGTCGTTTATCTGAACATCAGTTATCCGGAAGGTCAAATATCGGACTGAATTTCCATTTGATTGGATCAATGAAAATTATCTTATCTTCTATGAATTTTCTTTTAAATTGTTTGTGACATGGACCATTTAAAATATTCTGCACTTGAAAAGCTACTGTACATTCTTTTAAGATAGTAGAAGCATTTTTCTTTAATTGTACATGTATTTTGCACTACGAAGCCTATTTATCACACTACACCAAAGTAGATAAAGTAGACTGACTAACAACAACAAGAACTACATGAAATACACACACATTTATTTAAAAAAGACTTTTAAAAAATAATTAAATATTAACAAATACAAAAAAAAAAGAAAGTAACTCACTCATTTTGATCAGCATTCAAAGCCAGGGGGAACAACTGTCTGTGCACAGCTCACAGACCCAAACACACAAGAGCAAGTCACAACGTTGATACAATTAACAGAGTTATCCTTCTTTGATGTTAATAAAAAAAAAATGAAGATGCGAATGAGAAAAAAAACATTTCAATAATTAGTTTGTCGTCAAAAACTAAATATTTTAAACAGTTTTATTTTTTAATGTGAAAAAAACTTTAATTGAGATGTTTTTATTTAACTTCTTTGAAACCTCACAAAACTGTGAAAAATTCCGATTAATTTAGTAAAAAAAATTATCTCGTATTGTATGACTACACCTTCTATCTGATGTAGTTGTATTGTTTTGGGATGTTGACCTATTTAAACTATACTAGAGCACTAGCCTCGTACATTCTTTAGACATTGTGAGAAGCACTATGGAGCATATATCTGATATAACAAAAATGGCAGGGCCGGCCTTAGGTATTTAGAGGCCCTTCGAGAAGTAAATTTGGTGGCCCCAAAGCAAAAAAAAAAAAATCATGCAATTTGTTAAAACATCTGTATTTTTATTGAAACCAATCAAAATGTTTTCGATACGTTCTTTATTGCTAATTGAAGATGGCTTATGCCTACATCTTTCCAAATGCATCGCTTGAACCTGCATCTTCCGTGATTTTTTCCTGAAAATTAGCCGATTCCTTGACCAGTTCTTTTAAGGCCATCCGCTTTTCGTTTGTCTTTTTGGATGCTCCAGACTCAATTTAACGTCTCGACATTTTCCCCCAAAGGTCTTCTTAACATTGGAGTCTAACAAGTCAATCTAAACTTTCGTTAGTAAACCTCTTGTCATGGTCAAAACTTAGAGCTAGTCAAGCAGACAGAGCGATGGAGGTTTGCTTTGTTTGAGATTTGATCCGAGTTCCGATGTTTTTAAAAACGACTTGCTAGTCCTATGCCAGACACCACCAATCGGAGGCCCTAGCTGATAGCTTGCCTATGCCTAAGCCCGGCCTTGATAATGAATAAGATATGTGTAGGTTATAAAACCCATACAATTATGTATGCACTCAATTATAAAACAATCTTTTCCATACATAGTCAACACGATTTTCTAAAATATTTTTATATGAATCCTAATAGGAGAAAAATTGGCAGAAGATATCTATTTAAAAACAACAACCAATACACTAATGTTACAGACTAAGCTACGCCTGTCACCAAATACCCCTACCCGCTAAACCCCATTTCATGACATCACCTTATAACATTCAAACTTTCCCTCTTTGTATGCTGTGTTCGTTAGTCTAGAATTACCCTGGTGTAATGGAGTCTTATGTCACAATCGATTTTACCTTAACATGCGTCTAATTTATATCTGAATAAGAAAAGGTACTAGTTTTATTTTAAGTCAATGGAAGATTTGTTCTAGAATTTTTTTAAACTTTATAGTCAAATGAAGATTGTTGTAGATTGTTTTTTTTTTAAAGTTAAGTCAATGAACGATTGTTCTAGAAAAGTTATTGCTTTCAAGAAATTAATAATACGTAATTGACTGATTGGGTTTATCACGTGATGAAATTCAAATATCTAGTTTTATTTGAAGAATGAATCATTTGGAAATTATATTAAAACTAGATTACGTTAGAATATATTACATAATTGATTCTCAACCTTTGATTCGCGGACATGTGGCCTCACCTCTTAGATGTTTATCAAATGACACCGTTTTCATGTTTAAACGAAATCACACATTACTTAATTGAGAACCACTGCAGAAAAATTTGTAAGGGGCCAGACTTTGATTACGAAAATTGGAAAATAAGAAGACCATTTTCATGCCAGTGTTATCGGCGTTCAGGACGTGGGCCAGCCAGTCAGTCAGTGACGGCAAAAAGGTTTTTAATAAGAATGTCATGTACACCAGAAAGGGAGGGGGGGCACTGTCATCACTTTGATTACTAATCGGGAAATAAATTATTGCAAGTAAAAAATAATGTTGAAAAAAGACCAGAAAATAGTTCACTCTTCATGCTTTGTTTCCTGAAGAAGAAAATGACATCAAAGGACTAACAATTACCTCCTCCTTTTAAATCTGTACCACGCTTATGTCCCTTTGTGAGTGGCAGAACATTTTGTCTTGGCTCCCTTCTTTAGTGAAAGCTGAGCTGTGACGTACTGAATAGAAGTTTGGTAGGTGCAGAACTACAACCTGATGTCTCTCACATTGTGACATTAAATCCTGGACTACAATTGCTTCTGTATATGTATTATTGATCTGCTAGTGGCTTATAGATGGGCGTGGTGGCTGGTAAAGCGCTTGGTTTCCGAACCGAGGAGTTCCGGGTTCAAATCGTGGTGAACACTGGGAGATTAAATTCCTTGATTTTTAGGACGCCTTTAAGTCCACCCAACTTTAATGGGTACCTGACATAAGTTGGGGGAAGTCAAGGTGATTGGTCGTTGTACTGGCCACATGACACCATCTGACATAGAAACAGATGAGCTTTACATCCTCTGCCATCTAGATCGGTTTCGCAAGGTCTGAAAGTGATACTTTTCTTTTTAAATTTTAATGGCTTACTAATACAAATATCAAGTGTATACCCAGCCTGTTAAATTAGTTACTTGTCCCCACACAAAAAGGAACAAAGAAAAGAGTGAAGGCTAAAGACAATTTTTTTTTTAAATCGCTTTAGTATAGCGCAACTTGAGATCAAGTTTTTTTTTTCTCAGTTTAACGTCTTAGAGTCAGTCGAACACAGTAAAAGTTCATCGAACGCTTTCTGAAAGGTTTGGCAACATTTAGCCCAGGACTGAAGGAAACAAACACCCGCAGCGCCCCAGATCGGGTAATCGTCAATTGATAAAGGAAGTGGGTGCTAAATGTACACGGAATTCCTCTTACTGCACGAGAGTTTCTTGGACTGCAGTTGAAATTCAAAAAGGATGGGGAGGCGGGGTGGACAAGGTTCTATTGTAAACTAAAGCCAGAGAAATGAGTGGAAATGGGGGCTGTCGAAGCCCTAGTGGAGTTTCTAATGGCTTTAGTTATATTATACGGCGAGAGTTATGCAAATGAGACATTTTGTTTTGTTTGGGATGTGTTCTAGTAGATGTGGTCCACTAAGTGTGTAGCTCTAGTACAATGTGTTTAGCAAGCGTGAGATGGACATGGTGTACCTTGTGTGTCCACCACCCCTCTCCCTATATATGCACCTAAATATGTTTCTGCACATTAATCTCATTATAGGATTAGTTGAACTCAGAATTTGTTGCGTCATCAGTAACAAGTGACAAGAGTGGTGGACAGACTGAACACTAGTAATGGTAGTAATAGTTTTAAAAATGTGCATTGATATCTGCATACGATGTGCACAATTATTTTTGTAATAAACAAGGCTACACAAAGACAGTTTAAACTCAAATATAGGCCCCGAAGTAGTCCACTGAAGCAGGTAAAAAGGTTTCAATAGTTTCAACTTGAATATCAGAAGCTATGAACTACAAATTACCGACAACCACAACCCCATCTCTGCCAATACAAAAGAAGTGTACGTATTAAAAGTCTTGCAGATACTAATGTATTGCTAGACCGACTGACGACATGATGCGGAGATTTATCTATGTTAATATTCATATTTATTCAGTGAACTGATAGTTATGAAGATTTGGTTCATTGTGAACTTGGCCTAATTGATGTTCTTGAATGATTGTCCAATTGATTTATTTGTTTTGTAAAGAGCCAATTTCTCATCCAAGGCCTTAAGGAAGAAACCTGTCCCAATGGTTAAATGTGTAAGTAACTTGTATGTGGCTCATGCGCATCATAAATGTGTTGACAGTGCATGGTATCGGTATGAAAAGAAAAGACGGAAAGTATTGAATCATTCTGTGACACAAGTGTCGAAAAACATAGGGCATCTCTAATGTAGAGCATGGTCCTTTACAGACTTGGTTACGTAGTGCAATGACCAAACTGTTATCAGTTGTAGGCGAATTGTAGTCTCTCTCTCTCTCTATGAAAATTAAACTCAGAAAACAATGTTGAAAAACTATTCCATTTACCAAGTATTGTAGTAACTCTAAGGCAAGCACCCAGACAGCTCATACTCCCATAACCTGCAGATCACTTCAGCCGGACCTAATCCAGTTGTTTCTCTTGTATCAATATGTCGTCTATTCCTTGTGTTGAACAGTGGGGTGGTGCGAACCAGGGTTGTACCAGTATAAACAAAGTTCCTAAAAGTGGGCACCGGTTAAGACGACACACATTTACAAAATAGTTTGGTAGCAAGAACTCAGTTTATAAAACAACAAGAATCATGAAATTCAAGTGAAACAAAACTTCAGACTCCACTTGCCTATCTAAACAATTATCATCATATCCCTGAGATACAGCCCATCTGGACTGAATAGGTACAGAAACTGCATCAGTGGCTCAGTGCTGTGTGGTACAAATATAGATCTAGAAAGCATAAACTGCTTTTTATTTTCTTTTAATGAATGTTTCATTTCACGAGCTAAGTCTAAGGGAAAGTTATTTCATTTCCAGCTCGTGTGATCACTTAAACAGTACAAACTATTAATTCGAAACAATTTTCAACCTCAAATTAAAATTGTTTTTTTTCTTTCAAAAAATGAGATCTCCTGTTCTAATAAGGCTAACGTCTTTTTTTTCCCCTTAAAAAACAAAACAAAACATTGTTTAAAGAGAACTCTTCATTTTCTAAAAAAAATAATTTATTCTTTTTATCGTGTTGTCAAGCTCAATTCAAAGATAGAGACCAGACCCGAACACTTGTTTGGAGGAGACCAGACCTGATCACTTGTTTAGAGAAGACCAGACCTGATCACTTGTTTAGAGGAGACCAGACATAATCACTTGTTTGGAGGAGACCAGACCAGATCACTTGTTTAGAGGAGACCAGACCTGAGCACATGTTTAGATGAGACTAGATCCGAACACTTGTTTGGAAGAGACCAAACCTGATCACTTGTTTAGATGAGACCAGATACGAACACTTGTTTGGAGGAGAAAGACCCGAACACTTGTTTGGATGAGACCAGACCTGATCACTTGTTTAGATGAGACCAGACCTGATCACTTGTTTAGATGAGACCAGACCTGATCACTTGTTTGGAGGAGACCAGATCCAAACACTTGTTTGGAGGAGACTAGACCTGATCACTTGTTTGGAGGAGACCAGATCCGAACACTTGTTTAGATGATACTAGATCCGAACACTTGTTTAGATGAGACCAGATCCGAACACTTGATTAGATGAGACTAGATCCGAACACTTGTTTGGATGAGACCAGACCTGATCACTTGTTTAGATGAGACCAGACCCGAACACTTGTTTAGATGAGACCAGACCCGAACACTTGTTTAGAAGAGACCAGACCCGAACACTTGTTTGGATGAGACCAGACCCGATCACTTGTTTAGATGAGACCAGATCCGAACACTTGTTTGGAGGAGACCAGATCCGAACACTTGTTTGGAGGAGACCAGACCTGATCACTTATTTAGATGAGACTAGATCCGAAAATTGTTTGGATGGAGAAGAGGCCTAATCACTTGTTTGGATGAGACCAGAACCGATCACTTGTTTGGAGGAGACCAGATCCGAACACTTGTTTGGAGGAGACCAGATCCGAACACTTGTTTGGAGGAGACCTGACCTGATCACTTGTTTGGAGGAGACCAGATCCGAACACTTGTTTGGAGGAGACCTGACCTGATCACTTGTTTGGAGGAGACCAGATCCGAACACTTGTTTGGAGGAGACCAGACCCGAACACTTGGTATCTCTTATACAACTACGTCATAATTCTATTGGTGGGTATCAAAGATGCTACGAACGACAGAGTTGTAACCTGACTGGCAAATTATGTATTTTCGCTATTCAGACAAGAAGACTTTGAGATGTTTTCATGGAGGATACTTCTTTTAGCGTAGTCTTTTCCCCTGTTTCAATTTGCATATGTTATGATTTGTATTATACCAGACTTGACAGAAAAACATTCTATTTTGAGTTGGACAGCAAACTTCTTTTTTTTATGTCTTCAAATATATCTCTTGAGAGAAGAGTGCTACTCGTAATATTCTGTATTATTTTGAAAAAATAGGTTTTCAAAGCATTGCTTATAGAAACACATGTGTGTGTGTGTGTGTGTGTGCGTGCGTGCGTGTGTGTGTGCGTGTGTGTATGTGTGTGTGAACTTGAGGACAACGTAAACGTTTAGTCACAGTAGGGAGGTAAATGGTGGCTGCTGGGATCAACTTGGATACTCCTATCGTAAGCTCCTCGACCAATTAGCTAATTGGAAACTGTTCATAATTATAGTCCTATCAACTTGCTACATTTTTCATGTATCTATTGAATTCTATTCTATCCTTCAGAACGTCAAGGTTTGATAATGAAACCAAACATTCCTCAAAGCCGTGTGTGTGTTTGTCTGGTAAAACTGGCAGTTAGGTTTCATTCGTTTTTAAATCAACAAAGACCAACAGATAATAGTTGGATCATAAGTCAATGATATAAAGGTTACAGTTATAGTTTAAAACGGTGCATGTGTTCATCATTACGTCTATAGTCCAATGATTATAATCGTGCCTTGTCAGGGGAAACTACTAATAAGAATCGTCACTTAAAAATATACAGCGATTAACTCCCCTCACTAAAACTTTTGTAAGGTTTCAAAATTGACTTTGCAGAATTGACTTCGGAATAGTCGAAGTTATTACTATATTTCATCGATCTCATTGTTAAGACTAGGAATTGGGAGAGGAAATTTGTTCATAGTTTTAATATTATTCACCGACGTGCCAAAATACTCGATCCAAGTAGCAAAAACAGATATCGATAATGACTTTCACAGTGCGCCTAATTCCTTGCTATACCAACTTCATAAGAGTCGGGTTTTCTAGAATTGAAGTTAGTAAATATTGTTCAATACTACGTAACTACCAGGGCCGGACTTAGGTAATTGGAAGCCCTAGTTGAAGCAAATAGGGAGGCCCTGGGTAGCCCCAAATGAAATAGAAACACAAAAAATTTAGACCGAAAAATACGCAATGAATTATAACCCGTCCTGTATCTATATCTAAATAAACTAATAAGTTCAATTCATATTGCGCCGACAGCACTATAGCACTTCATAGACGATTCATGATCACCAGGCTAAAAATAACTTTTCGACATTTCACCACAGGGAAGAAACAATGGTCTTTAACAGATGTAGTTTATCAAGTGGATCTTAACAATAACAATGAAATCTAGAATCATAGTGGAGACTAAGAACTAGGTTAGTAGACATAGAGTTCTGCTATGCTTGAGAATCGATCCATGTTTCGCAGTTTTTTCTCTAAATAAAATTTCTTAGTCCTGTGCAAGGCCCCCACCAATCGGAGGCCCCAAACGGCTGCCTAGTTTGCCTAAGCCTAAGGCCGGACCTGTAACTTCATACTTCTATCAATTAAACCTAAACACGCAGACAACGATGTGTAGGGTAATGTGAGGCAAGAATTGAAATCTAACTTGATATATGTATTCGTTTCAAATCTACTTTCTTGTTCGGCTTTTGGCTATTCTTATTAAGTTTAGGTATTGTTACTCTAGCACGGAAAGTCATTGTATGCCATGCACACACACACACACAAAATCCACACACATTTCTACTACAATAACGTTGTAAAACCAAAAATTAATGTCTACTTTATGTCTCGAAGTGATACATTCACAACTCAACTTGTCTATTTTATTTGTCGGTGAAAACAAAAATTGAAAAAAAAAGGTCAGCATGAGGTAAATGTCCACGACATTGACATTACTAGCACGAAGTTCTTACAACTTAGAAAACCAATTTTAGTTGTAGGTGGGTCAACTTGAGCTCATACAGTAAGGATTGAATTGTTGTTGTTTTTATTACGTGGTTGTAAGTTTTAACTTGCAGTTGTAAGTTTTGATTTGTGGCTGTAAGTTTTGACTTGTGGTTGTAAGTTTTGACTTGTGGTTGTAAGTTTTGACTTGTGGTTGTAAATTTTGACTTGTTGTAAGTTTTGACTTGTGGCTGTAAGTTTTGACTTGTGGCTGTACGTTTTGACTTGTGGTTGTAAGTTTTGACTTGTGGTTTTAAATTTTGACTTGTGGTTGTAAGTTTTGACTTGTGGTTGTAAGTTTTGACTTGTGCTTGTAAGTTTTGGCTATAAAGAAAAGGGTGAGATTAAAGTAGGAACTGAAAACAACAAAACAAGACTCTCGCGGTTTATTGCTCATATTTCTTAACAATAATCTAGATTATTCTAGATAAAGAAATTGTGTATGCGCTTGAACTAGATTAGAAGTGTTGTTACATTCAAAGATTTAAGGCCTGACGCATTCAGTGGGTCGTTTGTTTAACAGTTGGGAGTTGAAACTTATGAAAAACAAAGGCTTACATACACGCGATGTGTCAGAATGGTGCCAAAAAAATAAATAAAATCTTTTGTAACAAAAACATTAAATGCATGTATATTTGTTTAGACATTTATTGAAAGATGTAGACACATTTGTCTCGAGTTTTACCAAACAGCGTGTAATCCAAGTACAACTACTTCTTATACTCGATAAGATTTCTTGATACCCCCCTAAAACATTTTCTTAATGTACTTTTTATGGATTTTCTCCCACAAACCACTTAATTTTAGATTTAAAAATCTTTTATGAATGTTAAGCAACACATGCAAGCGTTGGACGCATCTCGTTAAATGAAAACGTCCACATCAATGCTAATTAGTTATATCATTACATGCATCCCTCAAACCACAAGGGCCTTGTTTTCCTTGACTTTAGGCCACCTACAACAAAGATATACGAAACTGGTCGATTGTAGATAATAAATTCCCGTTATTATGATTGCAGATGATGTATGGTTGTGGAGTGATCGTTAAATGAACTTGTGTGTTACCCGTGCTTGTAATCGTGCTAGTATTTGTAATCGTGTTCGCATTATCGTAGTCAGTGAATCGTGACCAGTCTGTACTGTGTTATTGTGTGTATCAGTCGTGTTTGATTGAAATAAAGCCTTGTTTCTAAGGTTAGGAATTGATTTAGTATATTACAATTTATCCAAATAAAACCATTCTTAAATGGACAAGTTTTTGTGTCCCAATAGACTGGATGCTGATCCTAGTTCAACTAATGCTTCAGTTACATGGACACATTGAATTTCTTGTTTTGACAGATTCGCAACGAAGGTAGGGGCTAGTGAAAGCGAACAGTTTGACCTGCTATGGAACTTTGTGTCTCCATCCTTATATCAGTATATTTCTACCTGTTCTAAATACTCAGAAGCAAAATCTATTCTTGAGAATTTATTTGTGAAGGCCCATAATGAAACATTGGCCAGACATTTGCTTGCAACTTGCAAACAAGAAGTCGATCAAAGTCTTGATCAATTTGTACACAAGCTGAGAGTGTTGGCCAGAGATTGTCAGTTCCGAGCTGTTAGTGCTGACAAAAATGAAGAGGATGCCATTCGCGATGCTTCGTTAGCGGCATGCGTTCGAGTGTAATTAGACAGAGGCTACTTGAGAAAAGATCCCTTGACTTGAAAATGGCTTTAGATATTACCAAGACACTCGACATGGCCCAAAAAGAATCCAGTTCGTTTAGTGCTCCCTCTCAGTTGGTAGAGTCATCTATTTCGTCATCGGCAATCTTAACCGAAGAAATGGTGGACTCAGAAACAATCGCAACAGTGAATACTAAATGTTTCTTTTGCGGCACCTCAGAGCGAAATGCCCTGCCAAAGACCTCATGTGTCATTCTTGCGGGAAAAATGGACATTTTTCGAAGGTTTGCAGGTCTCGTAACACACCTATAACCAAAAACAAAAGTCAAAACATCTCCTAGCTACGAAATTAAAAGACAATCTTGTAGAGATTGTAGCTGCATTAAGGACTCTACACATCTAACATCACTAATCGCTACTTCGTCTGTACCTGGTTTAACTAAATCAACAGTACACATCTCTGTAAATGGCGTGAACCTAAAAGCCCTAATTGATACAGGTAGCGGGGAAAGCTACATTTCTTCAAACATACCAAGAGAGTATGATTGGTCAGTGACACGTTCAAAGCACAAAATTTCTATGGCGTCATCTCAACTGTCAAGTATCACAAGAAGCCACATGTTTGCATTGCTAAAATACAAAGGGGAAGTTTACAATCAATTCAAACTTTCGTTACTAGATGAACTTTGCACTGATGTAGTGCTTGGGTTGGATTTTCTCGCATTACACAAAGAACTGATAATTCCATTCAACGGTGGTCGACCTGCATTTCATGTTTGCTCGCTCAATGCTGTTAAGGTAGAGGCACCACAATTGTTTGCAAATTTATCCCCTGACTGCAGACCTTTTGCTACTAAATCTCGTCGTTACTCCTTCCAAGACACACACTTTATCAAAGCTGAAGTTGAGAAATGGATACGAAACGGTATCATTGAACCTTCCAAATCACCTTGGAGAGCTAAAGTCCTTGTCACGACCAATGAGCGGCACAAAAGCGAATGGTCGTTGATTATAGCCAAACTATAAATAGATTTACTTACCTGGACGCTTACTCAATGCCAAGAGTGGATGAAATGGTGGAGAAAATTTCCAGGTATGAAATCTTTAGCACATTGGATCTGGAGAGTGCTTATCACCAAATACCTATCCAACAGAGCGAAAAGAAATACACAGCTTTCGAAGCTTGCGGTAAACTCTACCAGTTTTGCAGAATACCCTTTGGGGTCACTAACGGTGTAGCTTGCTTCCAGAAAACCATAGACACTATTATAGAAAAAGAAAAGTTGTCTGACACGTTTGCCCATGTCGACAATGTAACAATATGTGGTACAGATGTAGACTCTCATAACAAAAATCTGTTGTGTTTTCAGAAGGTAGCTCTGGAATACGGAATAACTTTCAACGAAAGTAAAAGTGTATTTGCTACTAAGAAGGTAAAGCTGCTTGGATATGAAATATCCAAAGGACATTTGAAGCCGGACTCTGATAGATTTCAAGCTCTGCGAGATTTGCCACCTCCAAAAGATCTGAAGTCTCAGAAAAGGATTGTAGGACTTTTGGCATATTATGCTCACTGGATACCCAATTTCTCCGACAAAATGTATCCTATAATGAAAAATCAAATTTTTCCTGTACCTACAGAAGTAAAAACAGCGTTGGAAGACTTGAAACAAGAATTGCAGAAAGCAGCAATTTTCACCATAAAGTATGACCATCCTCTAATTATGGAAACAGACGCTTCTGACATCGCAGTAGCAGCCACTTTAAATCAGGATGGAAGACCTATTGCATTCTTCTCTAGAACTCTTTCACCTAGTGAAAGGCATCAATCTGCCATAGAGAAAGAAGCAACTGCAATAATTGAAGCTATACGCAAATGGAAGCATTATTTGTGTGGCAATCATTTTACCCTTATTACGGACCAGCGGTCTATTTCATACATATTTAAAGACACTCATGACAAGAACATTAAAAACGATAACATACAAAGGTGGAAATTGGAACTGGCAGGCTTCAAGTTTGATATACAGTATAGACCTGGGAACGCCAACACAGCAGCAGACACATTGTCTAGAGGGCACTGTGCAACCATGACGAAACAAAGTAGCCTGAAGACGTATCATGACTACCTGTGTCATCCAGGTGTCACTAGACTTCTACATTATGTCAGGTCAAAGAACTTACCCTTCTCTGTTGAAGAGGTCAGACAATGCAGAACCTGCAATAGAATTAAACCGCAATTCTATAAGGAATTTGCAGGTACGCTCAGTCGTTTGAAAGAATTAGTGTTGACTTTAAAGGTCCTTTGCCATCAGCTACTCGGAACAATTATTTATTAACAATGATTGACGAATATTCGCGGTTTCCATTTGCTTTTCCCTGTCCTGATACGACATCTAAGACAGTGATAAAGTGCTTCGACCAGTTATTTTTCCTCTTTGGAACACCCAGTTACATCCACTCTGATCGTGGCACATCATTTATGTCCATAGAAACAGAATATCTACATTTTCAGGGCATAGCCACTAGCAGGACAAGGTCCTACAATGCAAAAGGTAATGGGCAAATAGAAAAGCTGAATAAAACATTGTGGCAGGCTATTTTATTAGCATTGGACTCAGGGAAGTTCGAACTATCGCTGTGGGAATCTGTGTTCCCTCAGGCACTTCATTCAATTCGATCATTACTGTGTACTTCTACTAATGAATTCCACACGAACGGATCTTCAAATTCAACAGAAGATCGCCAACGGGAAAATCCTTGCCTACTTGGCTACAGAACCCAGGGAAAGTATTACTAAAATCACCTGTAAGATCTTCAAAATTTGACCCATTGGTACAAGAGGTTGTTCTTATTAGCTGCAACCCACAGTACGCCCATATACGATTTCCAAACGGCCGGGAAGAGACAGTGTCGCTTAGGCACCTGGCGCCGAAGGAAAGTTCCACTAACGACTATTTCGAACCAGAGAACGGTATTCTGCCTCAAGAGGTCGGTGACTCTTTGGATTTCTCACCAGGGAGTCGCTACGTGCCTGAAACTATCAGTAATTCACAGAGTCCCACCCCAATGATGTACAACCAGCCAGAAGTCATCAGTGACTCACAGGGGAGCCACCCAATGCCAGAGGCCAATATTAACTCCAGTCCCGTACATGACAGTTACGACTTGCAAGGAGAAAAGTCAACGCCAGAGACACCTCCGGATCCTTCCCTTCATACGCATGGTTATAATCTAAGACCCAGAAAGAAATAAAGGAGGGGTGAATGGAGTGATCGTTAAATGAACTTGTGTGTTACCCGTGCTTGTAATCGTGCTAGTATTTGTAATCGTGTTCGCATTATCGTAGTCTGTGAATCGTGACCAGTCTATACTCTGTTATTGTGTGTATCAGTCGTGTTTTATTGAAATAAAGCCTTGTTTCTAAGGTTAGGAATTGATTTAGTATATTACAGGTTGGTCTAGAAGAACAAGCGAAAAAAAAAAAGAAAGCTCTTTCTGCAAACGAAATGTGGGTCACGACTTAAAGACTTCAAACATTTCTAATAGTGATCGAGTTCAAACACCATAACAATGAAGGTCACTGAGAGGACACACGTAGAAAGTTGTCACGTCGTGCTCAAACTACTACGGAAGTTATTGTATAGTATGTATTGTATGTATAGTATGTATATATACCAATGATGTTTTGAGTTGTGAAAATTATGTCGGGTTTGAACATGTGATCATTATGATGATAGTCGGAAGAGTACCGCACAGACGAATTGGTCTGGAAGAAGAAACGAGACATATGTTGTCTAGGAACAGCCCGACAGGGGTCGCGGTAGTTGAGTGGTTAAGCGCTTGGCTATCGAACATGGGATCCTGCTATCAAATCTCGGTGAAAACTGGGATCTTTAATTTCGGGATTTGTCAATGTCTCTGCCTGTCAATGTCTCTGCCTGTCAATGTTGGTCTCTGAAGTGATATCTCTAGTGTTAGAACGTGTAACTCTTTTTTCTCATAACACCCAGCAGTGTTATAAATATATATATATATATATATATATATAATAATAATAATAATCTTTATTGTCGGTATGGAAATTTGTCTTACGATTTGTGCATTACACCAAACAAAAAACATTATAACTATAAGAAACCAAAGTGTACATTCACACCAGACTCACTCATAATTTACATGTGACAAAGTTTATATCAGATTGTATCTATTTAATGATTTGATTGCCAGGGGAACAAAAGAGTGTTTGTGTCTGCTTGTCTTTGCTATCGGTGTCTTGTATCTCTTTTGTGATGGTAAAATCACAAAATCCTGACACAAAGGGTGATTCTTTATTTCGAGGATCTTGTTAGCTTTTTTTTTTATAGATGTTTGTTTCAAACAACTGCCCAAATGGGTTTTTTGCCAATGATTTTACCAGCAGCATTTAGGATTCTATAAAGTTTATTTTTATTTGTAATGCTCAGATTGCCATACCAGGCAGTGATATTGAAACGTAGAATATTGCAGATGGGAGCGTGATAAAACATATACATAACGTTCACTACACCATCACTAAAACAAGCATTCTCCTTCTTACCTACTAGCCTATATGTCTGTCTACCACCCCAGTCTATCACCCCAGTCTACCACCCCAGTCTACCACCCCAGTCTACCACCCACTCGTGTCATTAAGAGTTGAGATTTCTTCCTTTCATGAACCTTTTCACCGTCAAAGACTATTATGTCGTGGCCAGAATGAGGATATTCGTTCTTCACTAACTCTCGTCAAGAGACCCCATCAACAAGGAGATCTTTTATGCAAACCCGTCTTTCGTGAGACACGGCTCCTTGATTGACGTCATAGGTTCCTCTTCCTATGTTAAGGTCTAAGGCCGAGCTCACAAGGGGACACTCTTTATACCTATAATGTACCATCGCGTTCCGTGGGGAAACCAGGAAACAGTATGACCCGGCTGAGGAACGCCGGTCTACCTCTACGAAGTGTCCAAAAAGGCTCGAGATGCATCCATTTTATGAACCTTTGACCCAGTAAAGGATGTTATCCCGTGATAGGATGGAAATTTGTCTCTTCACCGACCTCTCTGTCATTAAGCTCCCAACAAATAGGTGATCATTAATTCACATCCGTCTTTCGTGACACGACTTATTGAGCCAACGTCATCCACCAGTTGACCTGTCCACCAGCTTACCTGTCGACCAGCCTACCTGTCCACACGCTTACCTGTCAACCAGCCTACCTGTCCACCAGCCTACCTGTCCACAAGCTTTCCTGTCGAACGAAACTGAACTACCAAAAAATGAAAAAGAAAATTCACGAGTTATCCACCAACCTCTATAAATAAAATGTATGTAACCACACATCCAACTATTCTACTTCTTTCACTTAGTGTCTGCATATGTTCCTTTATTTCCATTAGAGGGCTATTGATTGTAACGTGTGCGTAACCTATTGACCTGTGTTTCATTGTCACAGACTTACCACATTACATGAAGTCAGAGCCCATAGCGACACATGTTACAAACCAAGGTCACGTGATCACATTATTATCGCTGTTGTTTCTTCAGTTTGTTTCTACTCAGATCTGTCAATAAAAAGATCAAAGGGAAATTGGACTTGTTATATTTGGACGTGCACGCCCCAACAAGTTGATGTTAGACCCGAGAAAAATGTGTATATTCTGATGTCTCATATGTATGATCTCTACCCTTTGTCATTCCTTTTTCTTTTCTTTTTTTATTTTCTCTCTCTCTCTTTCTATTTCTCATGTTCGCTTTGTTAGAATTACATTTCATTTAGGATTACCTTAGGTCCGGTTATGTCCTATGTCCGGTAGGCGTTGGCTTAATATACGAAATTCCTTTTAATCTACTGTGTATTGCAATTGTATTTTATCCATCAATCGAATACATTCTCTCATATCTTCTGGCTTGAATACACAACTCACTCAGAACAGAAAGACAAGTTTTCTCTTTTCGGAACCGATATTCTTGTATTCAAGGCTGTTTAAAAAACGACCTGTTACTCCTCCTCAAACTGTAACTTTTGCATTCCCAAGCAATATGTTTGCATTACAAGACCATTTTCGCTGAACAGCAAACATTGGACTTAAGTGAGAACTAGACTCTCCCTGGAATTCCATACATACGTTTACGCGAACATTGAACTAACCTTCTAGGAAAAGTCACTTCGTCTGAGAAATGCGATATTGACTGTAGCAGTGGTAGAGCCAATGTGCCTAGTTGATCCAAGACATTGTGTCAGCTTGTCAATGTCCTTTTTTTTTGGGGTCTCATTTACTTCTCCTATTGGCCCTCCTCTCCTGTATCTGGTCAATTTTTTACAGCAAAGTATTGCACAACTGGAGTAACAAACAAGAACAGTTTACAACAAGATAAGTTTTACATCACATCACTGCAAGATAAGTTTTACATCACACACATCACTGCAAGATAAGTTTTACATCGCACACATCACTGCAAGATAAGTTTTACATCACACACATCACTGCAAGATAAGTTTTACATCGCACATATCACTGCAAGATAAGTTTTACATCGCACACATCACTGCAAGAGAAGTTCTACATCGCACACATCACTGCAAGAGAAGTTCTACATCGCACACATCACTGCAAGAGAAGTTCTACATCGCACACATCACTGCAAGAGAAGTTCTACATCGCACACATCACTGCAAGAGAAGTTCTACATCGCACACATCACTGCAAGAGAAGTTCTACATCGCACACATCACTGCAAGAGAAGTTCTACATCGCACACATCACTGCAAGAGAAGTTCTACATCGCACACATCACTGCAAGAGAAGTTCTACATCGCACACATCACTGCAAGAGAAGTTCTATTTTCCGCTTTTATATTTTTATCAAGGAGACAGAGGAAGTATGCTTTAAACTCTTAGGCAGACCCAGTGGGCCAGCCGTACTCATGCATTATGACAGAACAAAAAAAATATTTTTTAATATAAAAAAATATTTTTTTAAAAAGTATAGTAATATTTTAAATTAATAACGAATTAATTAATTCCTATTCTCCACAAAAGTAGGCCTACTCCTTCCTTCTCTCACCCCCCTCCCAGATCCGCCACTGTGTCAAATTCACTGGAAGTTTGCAGGCTAAAGCGGCAAACACTATAAAAACATCGAATACATAAATATATTTTATTGAATTGTAGACCCTGATTAAATCTAAATGTAATCAAAATGTAAATCAATTAAAGCTTTAGTTTACTGGACGACCGACGAGATGATGCAAGGTTGACAACTCTGTTTAGCAACGTATATAAAAGCTTTACAAAAAATAATTGCTTTAGATTTGTGTGATGATTACGTTTTGGATCAGAATCCTAATGCGAGCACACATGACCAATATTTCATTTCATGAAATGTGTTCCACTTTTCTGTGTTCAAGTTTTCAATATAAACTGCTCCTAAGGGTGTGTTCGCAAAATCTGTGCAGTCTGGGAAACTTTTCTAGGTCAAAGTTCACAGTAGGTACACCTATATATACGTTGTAGCTGTGGCTACACGTCCTCGATTAGTTACACACAACAGACACAACAGAGAAGTTGTAGTGGATAACTGCTTGACAATTCAGACATCAAGAATGAATGTCTCTCACTTAGATGAGAAGCAAATATTCGGAATATTTTGATCTAGGCCTATACTATTATATACTGTCAGGTTAGTGATACATAGTCGTAAACAACTATATAGAGTAATAGAGTTTATTTACAAGCATCTCTATACAATTATCTAAATGCATCTACAGGACCGTTTAAGCTGAAGTAGTGTAATGAGTTTGATATGTTTGTGTGTGCATGAGTCTACACATGCATTGAGTCTATATATACGGTCTATATCTTTGTGGAATGGATTTTAGCCTCTCATGTAGCTACTTACTAATGCCGTTTAATGGTTGCAAGTTTAATTTTTTTTTTACAGCCGTTTGAATAATCTTGAAAACAATTGTACTTATCAATTAGATCTATAACCTTTGACTAACTTTTATTTGTTAGGCAAAAAAGCAAAATACTTTCAGTTGATTGTCATTAAAACTATTTTGACTGGCGAATACACTAAACAAACAGGCTCACTAAACAGACAAGTAGGTACTAGGTTCACTAAACAAACAGGCTCACTAAACAGACAAGTAGGTACTAGGTTCACTAAACAAACAGGTTCACTAAACAGACAAGTAGGTACTAGGTTCACCAAATAGACACGTTTATTAAACCAGGTCCGGACTCATTTGTTTCTTCCTTTTGTTGAAATGTCGACACGTTATTTCTAGTCTGGTGATCATGAATGGTCCATGAAGCACATGAGTGCTATCGGTGCTATATGAATTTGACTTATTTGTGGATTTAGAAATAGATTTTAAAAAATACAGGAAGATTTTTAATTCGTTGTGTATTTTCGGTCTTTATTTTTTTTTTCTATTTCATTTGGGGCCATCCTATTTATTTCGCATAGGGCCTCCAATTATCCAAGTCCGACCCTGATTAAACAGACAAGTTCACTAGACTATGATATTCGCTCTAAACTGTCACTGTCATGCAGGTGTTCGATACCCGCGTTACTCTATTCTCTGCCGTCTTGTGGTTTGGGCTTGGATGTATTAATCTGTTTGTTTTGCATTACAAGTTTTGTATTTTCCATCAGAATTAAAGATAATCACAACCTAGCATAAACCTTCCACGCGGGATGTGCGCGGGTAGGGTTCGAGCCGGGAAAACGAGACGGCAGTCCAGAGCGCTTTTTGAAGATGATCGACAGCCATCCTCATTATTAAAAAACTAGAGGTCAAGGTAATCTAAAAGTAGTTTTTTGGGGGGTATATTTATTGCAAAATGCACACTATATTGTTGAAGTATAGGCCTACACTGTATTGTCGGGAAATTTATATGTGATTTTACTATTCCATCTTCTAGAATGACTAGAAACATATGGGTACTCTGTAGGGAAAAAGGCATAGGTTTTAAGATCAAAATGCAATGTTTATCTTGGCGGAAGAAATAGCTAAAGTTGTCGGTTTTATTGAAATGATAGGTGAAGTTCTAGATATGATAAAAAAATGAAAAGAGTCTGGCGACATAAGTCTCGTAAACATGGACATGTTTCTTTGCAAGGGGTATTTTGTGTGTGGAGTTTTCTCCCTTTATTATTAACATTTGATCTATTCGTGTCAATACCCTAATCCCCCCCCCCCCCCTTTCACATTTTCTTTTCTTCCTACCACTACCACATGTGGTCTCGATGCGCTCTATACAATATTTTGTATGATTTAAATCACTCTAAAAACTAGGTAATGCTAATGTGTTATGTTGTGTGTGGGCTATGTAAATATGTTCTGTTGTGTGGGGCTGTGTAAATATGTTCTGTTGTGTGTGGGCCTTGTAAATATGTTCTGTTGTGTGTGGGCTATGTAAATATGTTCTGTTGTGTGTGGGCTATGTAAATATGTTATGTTGTGTGTGGGGCTGGGTAAATATGTTCTGTTGTATGTGGACTGTTTAAATATGTTCTGTTGTGTGTGGGCTGTATAACTATGTTCTGTTGTGTGTGGACTGTTTAAATGTTCTGTTGGGGGGGGCTGTGTAAATATGTTCTGTTGTGTGTGGGCCTTGTAAATATGTTCTGTTGTGTGTGGGCTATGTAAATATGTTATGTTGTGTGAGGGCTGGGTAAATATGTTCTGTTGTATGTGGACTGTTTAAATATGTTCTGTTGTGTGTGGGCTGTGTAACTATGTTCTGTTGTGTGTGGACTGTTTAAATGTTCTGTTGGGGGGGGGCTGTGTAAATATGTTCTGTTGTGTGGGGGCTATATAAATATGTTCTGTCGTGTGTGGGCTGTGTAAATATGTTCTATTGTGTGTGGGCTATGTCAATATGTTCTGTAGTGTGGGGGCTATGTAAATATGTTCTATTGTGTGTGGGCTAAGTAAATATGTTATGTTGTGTGGGTGTGACAAGGTGGATTAAAAATTTGGCCGTTTTGGGTGTCTAGGGGGTTTTATAGATTGTGAACCCACACTTGCACACAATTATATACATACAGGCATAGCGTTTAAAATGCAGTCAACAAATACTAAGTTTAGATGTAAAATTATGTACAGGTTTATTATACAAGGAAAACAATAAAAAGGGTGTAATGCTGTACAGTAGCTAGGAGGACTAGTATATCCTCATTAGATTTGAGAACCAAGTGGTCTGAGTGTCATAAGGCTTGTTGCTTAGCTTTGTGTCCGGTGCTGCACTGATGAGACTAGTGTGGCTGGTGCTGACGCTGTCTGCTGGTGGGTTGGTGTAGTGGGTCCATGCGCCGGGTGCAGTCCAACGGTTCGTTGCTGCAGAGCTCAGTTGCGGCTACTGTCAGTCAAGCCAGTGACGGGTCTATGGCTAGCGTTGTTGATTGAACACTTGTGAAGAGTAAGTAGAGCTGGTATCTGGAGATCTGGTGCCAACAAATCTGGTATCAGCGTTAGGTTGATAGGTTTCCAAGTGGAGGTTGCCTATAAATAAAAGTTGCAACAACATGATGTATAAATTGGTTTAGCCATAATGATACCACTGGAGAGTAGATGCCTTTCCGTGTAGGACATCTTCAGAATGATGTAGAGAAACTATAAACTAGTTTCATGAATAGCAAAGGGAGTTAACAAATAAATATTGTATCCCATCGGGAAAGATAATAATAATGGGAGATCCCATAGAGGGAAATAACAAATAGCGATAATTAAGGTTCACCAATCACGGTGATAGCAATTATATACATTGCTTAGATAAATGAGATGAAAGGGCAGGGGAGATCAACGACTGAGACGCCCATGCTTTCACATAATTAAACGCAGAGTAGACATGATTTACCAACGTAGTATATGTTGGCTAACATGGCCGGTAAAATAAAGTACATGAATACTGGGTAAAATTACATGCTTACAGAAATACTATTATAATTCCCTGCCAAGGAATTAATCAATAATAATATACAAAGGCTTGTGGTGAGCTATAATTCCATTGTAAAGCCTTGTTCGCTATTGGTCAGGTGTTTTTTTTTTTGGGGGGGGGGGATTGATTTGCATTTCTTATGCTGCGATAGTCTTGCCTATGCGAACCACCTAATCAGCTTGTTCTTACTTTATCTCTGCCAGACCTTCAATGTCATAATCAGAGCGCAAGTTGGTATTTAATCTCCCCAATATAAAAAGTTGCAGGTTTGAAACGGTCCGATCTTCAACAACTAGATCTTTCTAGCACATCAAACTCATTTTATCCAGCAATATGTGCAGACGAAGGGACGACAAGATACAAGAAAATGGCACAATGTCACGTGAGTAAATAAGTGGTTAAGTCGTTAGTAGGCCTTGGATTAAAATCATATAACCAACGCTGTTTTACTAAGGCACGCCAATCAGCATTTGACTTCCTGGAATGTTCAAATAATCTCAGGTTTTATATTATCCAATCAGAATAAGTCTTTGTACACGTCTACACAGAAAGAAGTAGATACCAATGCATGTCTTCTCTGCTAAACGTAAGTCCTTGGGTAAAACATGTTACGAACTAGTCTTTGCTTGTTGGTTCTCATTGGAGGTATATATTTTTACTTTTTTAAAAAGTTAATAAAAAAATGTAACCGGATCTCCGGCTAAGGTAAAATAAATACCGGATTTCAATGTAAACATTAAGAATAGTCATTAACGCCCGTGTTCGTTGTTCTACTGAAAAATTGTAAACCTTTTACCTGTCTTAAAACTCATTTTTAGCGGCCCCCGAAAGGGAACTAGACGCTATTAGTTTTGTGTGTTCTGTCTGTCCGCCCGTCCATATTTCCCGTTCTCGTAAACTAGAAAAGATATTGAAAATCCCACATCATGATATTTTAGACCTTTCAAAGTTTTGATGCAACGGCTACTTTTTCTATTCTTATCTGCCTGTGTGGACCACTTCGGGGGCCGACTTTGAGTTTGTGTTTCCACACAAACTGTCTTTGTAACCTTGTTGATTAAGTCTTAAACATTTATCCTCTTATACAACTTGCCGCACACTAAATGCCACATACTACCACTCACCACATTTGTTACATTATTAGTGGTTCTTTTTCTTTTTCAGTTTAAAGTCAATAGCTTTTTATTTTTTACATTTTTAGGTAATAATTGTCTTCTTTAACAGTTCATTCTTTTTACAAAGCTTATATCAACTTTGGGTGTCTGGCTAATAAACAGTGCTCCCACATTCATTCTTGGATCAAGTTGAAACTTTAAACAATTATTTATTGTACCTAAGTCAGGCCCTTGCCATCCCATTGTCCAGTATTGTCCTACAAAGGTCAGGTCCTTACATTGTCCTAGATGTTTATTTTTAGACCATTTTTGTTTCGTGCTTCCGCTACGGTACCTTGAAATACCATCTAGATCAGAACGATGTAAACATTGTAAGATCGAAGCTTTCAACCTGTTCTCATCTTATCTCTCATCTTATCTCTCATCTTATCTCTCATCTTATCTCTCATCTTATAAATAGGCGAACTAACTTTTTCCTTTTGCACGCTGGACTGTCGTTCGGATTTATCGATGGTCCCGGGTTCAAACCCTGCCCGCTCCCATCCCCCGTCGTCCTGCGGGAGGTTTGGACTAGGAAGTAAACTATCTTCAACTCTGAAGGAACATCCGAAACATGTAAAACAAAACAAAAACAATGTTTTAACATTAATTCAAAGTCCAAAAAATCTAAGAAACTTGGCGCCACACCTTCAATGGGTTACTGAAACTAAAGAAGGAAATGTAACAAAGAAATAAAGGAGAAGTCTCGACGTGCTGCATTTAATTAAATAAACAAAATTGTTACATGACGGTTAAATGTCTTATCCTGTATGAAAGCTGCGAACTCATCTAAAATTGCACAGTTGGCACAAGGTGACAGGGATCAGGTCGTCGTTGGCTTAAACTTAAAAGAATAATGTTCTGGAAAGAGAATTAAAAGCTGTTTATTTTCATGTCAGTGAATGACACTTTTTCAATGTTACACCAGTTCTGAATGAAGTAACACTTAAGTTAGAGGATACATCTCACGGGAACTAGGTTACACTGACCCCGGATGTAACAAACACAATACATTTTTAAAAATTAAAATGCTCTTCGATTTTTTCTCCCCTTCAGATTGTCTTTCTTGTGCTGTATATCATTGTGTGCTTCTATTTGTTTCCTCTATGCATGTTAATTCTAAAGGGAAGTTCGACGTTAAGGGTGAGTTAGTTGTAAAGTGTTTTAATATAGGACATTTGAGGACATAAATATCAGAACACCTGTCCAATTTTTCTTTCAGGGCATTGATTGATTTGAATGCTATTCAAAGAGAATGAGCTAAAATCATCACGCATATAGTAATTTCGAAAACAATGTAATGGACTGAATTAGTGGGTCATAGGAGTTATCTTTCTTTGAATTAGTGGGTCATAGGAGTTATCTTTCTTTGAATTAGTGGGTCATAGGATGAGTTATCCTTCTTTGAATGGGTGCCCATTTCAAGTTGTATTTGTAGGAAAATCACTTTATTCTTGACCCTCATAATGGCAACTGAGCAGAAGTGTTTTGTGTGTCCGACCTCATGGTGTGCGAGTTTTTCATAAGAGTTAAGACAAAGTTTTTGTTCCACCGTAGCCAGTAAGTATCATTGACATGAAAGATCAAATAACATCTGCTATCAACAGTGGACCGGGACACCATGAAGCGTGTTTGGTAGACATGTTCTTAATATTATCCTTACCGCCGATGGTGGTCAAATTGAGCACTTGTAAAGCATGAAATACAAACTTGAATTTACATAGCTTACAACACTTGTGCCCAGTTAGGCATCATTTGTTTTTTCTTTTGAAATATATATCGAAATGGTTTTAGCGCATTCTTTTTGAATCCCCCTGTATTACAAATAACTAAAACTAGTCTAATAATACTTTTTTTTTACTGCTGGTTGAGTGGCGATGTCGTCTGTAGTGTAGGCCTCACCAGGAAACATTCCATTTCATTTAGTTTTAAACGATAAAGCTTATTTATTGAAGTCAAAGTGCCACTTATGTTCTTCTTATGCTCCCGAAATAAGCTTCAAACTTTGGAATCTCTAGGACCCAGTTCACCAACAGAACTGTGACGAGAAGCTAATGTACCTTCTTTCTGATCACTTCAGCTGCTACAAGCTCAGTACGTGGGAGAACGTTAAATAGAAAAACCAACGTAGATCTATTATGTGTTAGTTTATGGTATGTGTTTCCAATGTTTTCACTACAGAAATACATAATTAGCCTTCACGTCAGGCATAAGATTGTAACAGTATTAATTGTGAATTTTGATGAAGCAAATTTTCTTGTTTCTTTGTTAATGGTATGTTTTGGCCTTTTTTTTTTTGTGATAACAACAAAAGAAGATTGAATGCTGATTAGTTATTTAGACACGTTTTGAACAGAAGTCAATGTCGTAGTCAAGTTATACAGGGCGAATCAAATGTAAAACATGTGGCGCTTTTATATTGAAGTAATTAAAACCTGGACTCCATGAACTTAGATCAAAGAGAGTTAACTCAGTGTCTATTCTTAGGAAGAGATTTATTACGTTTCATCTTGTTATAAGCCAGACGCTGGCCACAAACTGACAGCAGTTACCGCCACACGAGGTTCAAGGCTTGACCTCAGTTATAACATTTCCAGGTAGTGGGAATACAATAGATGGGTAGAAGTGTAGATAGAGGAGAACAAAAGTTTCAATACTTATATGTATGACAAAAGTTTGAATTGTTGTTGGACGTGTACTTATATGAATGACAAAAGTTTCAATTGTTGTTGGACGTGTACTTATATGAATGACAAAAGTTTCAATTGTTGTTGGACGTGTACTGATATGTATGACAAAAGTTTCAATTGTTGTTGGACGTGTACTGATATGAATGACAAAAGTTTCAATTGTTGTTGGACGTGTACTGATATGAATGACAAAAGTTTGAATTGTTGTTGGACGTGTACTGATATGTATGACAAAAGTTTGAATTGTTGTTGGACGTGTACTGATATGTATGACAAAAGTTTGAATTGTTGTTGGACGTGTACTGATATGTATGACAAAAGTTTGAATTGTTGTTCGACGTGTACTTATATGTATGACAAAAGTTTCAATTGTTGTTGGACGTGTACTTATATGTATGACAAAAGTTTGAATTGTTGTTGGACGTGTACTGATATGTATGACAAAAGTTTCAATTGTTGTTGGACGTGTACTGATATGAATGACAAAAGTTTCAATTGTTGTTGGACGTGTACTGATATGAATGACAAAAGTTTCAATTGTTGTTGGACGTGTACTGATATGTATGACAAAAGTTTGAATTGTTGTTGGACGTGTACTGATATGTATGACAAAAGTTTGAATTGTTGTTGGACGTGTACTGATATGTATGACAAAAGTTTGAATTGTTGTTCTACGTGTACTGATATGAATGACAAAAGTTTGAATTGTTGTTGGACGTGTACTTATATGTATGACAAAAGTTTGAATTGTTGTTGGACGTGTACTGATATGTATGACAAAAGTTTGAATTGTTGTTGGACGTGTACTGATATGTATGACATGTGTCAATTGCTTTTGTACCCTACGTGTAGTTGTATAAATGAATCAAAAAACGGCTTGATCCAGTCAAGTATTTGTTTTCTGGTTTTTGTGATATTAAACCTACTTTCAATAGCCGTGAGTGTGACTTTCATTTCTGGCCAGATCGAGATCTACCTGTTAATGCATATAGCCTTTTAGTAAAGCTGTCAACCTATTGAAATGGTAGGACTGTAAGCCTTGTCATTTTTTGTGGCTGAGACGGATTTTGGGAGTCAGTTACGCAGATCGGGTCTCTAACAGGGAAATCCTATATAAGTTGCAAAAAGGAGGTAGGCCTTTTGTCTTTTTGAAATGTATGTTAAATTCTTTTCTTGTTAATATAGTGTTTCGAGTTCGTGCATTGATCATGTTGATGGGGTTACACTGCTGACATTTATGGATTCCTCGTCGAGCTGTTTACATTGATTTTTTTTACTTACAATAATGATTATAATGATTAGTTTCAGACGTTTCAATAATTAAGCCTCGGCTAATCTTGTTAGAATGTCTCAGGTCATGAATATAAGACATTTCTTTTAAATGTTTGTAAATAAGTCGATTGGTTTAAAAACTAAAAGTTTCGCCACTTATTAGGCCTACTAGCTTTTTTTTTTTTTAATGTTTCTTTTTCTTTCAGAGTGAAGCCTCCTCAAATAGATCTGTTGTTACAATGTGCTGCCAACTCAAAGAACATCCTGGCCAGTAGACCTGTTGTTACAACGTGCTCCCAACTCAAAGAACATCCTGGCCAGTAGCCGTGCTGGCGATTAGTTTCATAAAGACATCAAAGTGACAGCTTGAATAATTTGTAGATGATACAAAGTTCTAGAAATCTAATGATGGATTGATGTTCCGAATAGCAGCCTGCACTGGCTGCATTAGTTGGCAGCTTTGTACCATATCTTTTTCTTTTTGAACAAGCCACACTCTAACGCAGTCAAAAATTGTGATACAAGATGGCAATGAACATTATTGGTGTCAAAGTGTTTGCTGGATTTATCTTCTTTTTCCTCGCTATGTTCTTTGGATGGGTTCCTTTTTGGTGCTTGAAACGATGCGTGACCAATGTACAAAGCGAAAGGAAGAGAGCTCCAGCCATGGACTACCTTCATTCTTTAGCATCTGGTGTCTTGATAGCAATGTCCTTTTTAAACCTGTTGCCAGAATGTCTTCTCAGCGTCAGGGAAGTGCTGGTTTCAAGACGTCAGGATGCCGTCAATCACAAAGGAAACAGTTCCATAAACAGTTCTGATCATCCCAATGATATGACCGACATTTTCCCAGTAGCCGAACTCTTGGTTGCTGTGGGATTTATATTTATTTACATTACAGACACAATTCTAAAAGCTTGGAAACATACAAAGAAGGTCAAGAAGCTTGCAGATTCAGACGAAACTGTTCTCTTCCAAGTGCCAAAAACCTCTAAGTATAAAAACACGAAACCAAATAAATTTTCAAAACCAAAATTTTCTGAAGAAGTTGAAGATTATGTCAGCACTGCCAATGGTGGCAACAATAATTCCATGTCTGCTTCAGGATCAGATGAAGTTTTTCACATGGAGGCGGAATCTCAAAATGTGTCATTGATGTTGTCAGAAGAGAACCATCCTTTAGCGCAAAAGGACAAGGTCGATGCGCCCGAAACGTCCAAACAAGTCAGATCTTTAGCTCTGGTCACTGCTTTGGCCGTCCACGGATTTTTCGACGGCGTGATGCTTGGCCTCCAGACCTCAGAAAGAGTCATTCTGTCGCTTCTCTTCGCTCTTTCCCTTCACAAGACGTTTGTGGCCGTGAGCATGTCCTTGACACTGCTCCACAACTACGACAAGAGCATCAAATCATCTCGAGTCTTTCTCTACGTGTTTATCTTCGCGGTCGTAGCCCCCGCTGGACTCTCCCTAAGCGCAGTTTTCGTGCACTCGGCATTCGACGTCTCGGGCCAAAGTGGTGATGCCAGTGTCATTCCTGGATGCATTCAGTCGTTCGCTGTTGGGACTTTCCTTTACGTGGCCTTCACTGAGACAACTAAGCGAGACGGAAACCGATCTTTGAACTCCGAGACTTATTGTCACATCTTTCTGTCGATTGGCTTTATTTTAATGGCCGTGCTAAGAGTTTTCTTGGGAAGTGAATAAGTTCTTCACTATTGGACATATGTTCTGTTCTTGTTGTTTTTATAACCTGTTATCATATCAGATTAATATTATTGAATTTTTTTTTTCACATTCCATCTTATAACTTTGACTATACCCTCTACAGTCTTATAGTGTCAAGAAAATTTTTTTTTTTTGTTGTTTTTGTTTTCAACTTGGGACATAAAGAGAAATAGGTAGATGATTGGAGTTTCAAACTGATGTACAGAACAATATCTTTTTTTTTTTTAAATTAAACATTTGATAATGTCAAAGTAGATGAAGGGCTGTTAAGGTGGAGTTGACCAATTCGACTAAACGTAAGTTTATTAACATAGGGACTACATGTATATAGTTAATCTGTGAGGGACTATGGAGTTAATGATGTTTGATGTACATTGTAGTTATAAAATGAGTAAGGGACTATGGAGCTAATGATGTTTGATGTAGTGAGTGAGGGACTATAAAGTTAACGATGTTTGGGAGAGTGTCTAGGGTCTTAGATCTATAATGGCAATGTCTTCGATCCCGAAAATTAAGGGTGAGTGAAGTGTTTCACATGACGACGCAGACTCAGTTACGACCTGCATGTTTATTTCACATCTGATGCAGACAAAGCCGTTGTCTGACCGGTGGGGGGAGGGGGGGTCTGTTTAAAATTTCTTTTTGTCTTCTGCGCCTGTCTTCAACAAGACCTTTTTTTTGGGTCTCAATTGTGTGTCCCACGGCCTTTGTGAGAGCTCTGCAACTGTCTCTTTTAGAGGCCATCTGCTGCCAGCTTCTTTCCTCTACTATGCCAGTGAGGGCGAAATGGTGCCTGAGTTGATCTTTAAAGAGATTTCGGGGGGCGGCACTTCTGTTACGCCGTCCACCATTAGGCTCGGCATGCTGTCCGACGGTCGTCCCCATGCGGGATTAGTATATAGGTCAAAATAAAAATAATGTATAACTGTCGTAGACTTTTCTGTTACAGTTAATTATTTTTTCATGGTTGACTTGTCTTCCTCAGATTTGTGCCTTGTGTGTTAGCTTTGTGCCTTGTATTTGCTTTGTTTACACTTTAAAGTTATTTGTGTATTTTACGATAGCCTAGAAAATTGAAGTAATAGCATTTGGCCTATTTCAATTGTAGATATCTGTTCCCAAAGTTTATTGCATATACAATAATAACTAATAGATGGGACTGACTCATTATTTTCGTGCTTAATTAGTATGAGAAGGGAGAGGGGGTGGATGGAAGAAAATGAATGTTCAAATCAAATTAAATCTTTCAGTGTACACAAAGGCTCATAGGGGATCTATTTTTTGGGGAAGGCTAAAAAGATTTCACCAAGTTTGACTGAAACTTGAACGTGCCATGTGAATTTGATGGGACAGTTACAAAATATGCCAAAACAATGCATTAAAAAGTAATCCTATTTTGTATTCTTTTCATATATATTTTTTTTTGAGATTTCAAATGTGAACGAAATGAAAAGGTTTGAAAATAAAAACATCATAGAACAAATTGAAAAGTTCATTTCTTGCTCTACTTGAATCATTAGACATAGGTATGGTAGTGAACTCTTGTAGTAGGGCTGTTTTTTGTTTCTGTAAATTTGTTAAAACTGCAAAATGACCAAACTCTCTCTACTCACTATCACTTGACACAAACCTTTAGACACATCTTTCTCTTCAGACTTCTTCAAGACTTCTGGCCAATGAGTAATAAATCTTCCGGAAGAAAATATTGTAACTGTATGCCTAATTTATAACATTATATTTGTGGACATGTTCTTGGTCCTTAACATTATAAAAGTGTAGATCCAAATTACTGTATATGTGAACCTAGTTTCTGATTCAAACGTCTACACAGATCTAGTATTTTAATGTAAAAAACATGCTGCCCCTACACAGCAATATCATTTCTAAAACAAACAAAATAAAATTGTGTGTATAGCATTTAATAACTAGTTTTGCACATCAAAACTAAAAACAAAACGTTTTTGTCTCAGATCAATCAATCAATAAAATGTTGGACAGATAACAACAATCTTTACATTAACATGTTGGTAGATCAAAACTTGACATTCTGTCTTTGGGTTAATTTGAGACATTCACAACAAATCTAGACATCAAAATAGCAACATCAAAATATCAACTCTATGGGTGGCATGCAGCCTTTGATAGACCAATGCAGGGACATAAAGATTTTTATGCTCTACTATCTAGTAGAATATATTATAGGATGTAGAATATATAGAGATAATCTATTATATGGAAGAACTACCGAATAAAAAAGTAGCTCAAATATCTTTGATTTTACTTAGTTTAAAACAAACAAAAATGAAACATTCATTTTGATAAAATAGTGTAGGTAAATACTCTGGCACCTGAAGTAACAGTTTCTTGTAAAATATTATGTCTATAAGTTTCTAACATCATCTGCAAAGTCCCAAAGGCAAATTTCAATTTACTTTAAATATCTATGAATATATTTACATGCTAGTACAATGTCACCATCACTTGATAGCATTTATTGTCTAAATACATCTGCAAAATAATAATAAGTTTCATTATGGCAATAAGACTGAGCCATGTAGTAACAGTCAAAAGAAGAATTGGATTTTTTGTGTAATATGCAACTATTCAATACTGAAGTAAATGAAATATATACTGGAATAACCACTTAGAGTGGTATCAAAAATGTTTTGTTTTTTTAAGCTGAAAAGATAACATAGGTGTACAGACTTTTTAACACTCCAGAATATATTTAGCAAAAAGTTCAAGACAATCAAGGAAAAGCCTCTAACTGTATTTAAGCACATGAACCAAAAAGAAATCTAGAATAGAAAAACTCATTTTAATTTTGTTTTACTTCATCAAGCCAGAAGTAAAAGTGGAACATGAGTTGAGCAGATTTTTTTTTTTTTTGTATCTGCTTGAATTTGATATGCTTGTATTATTTTTATCTAAATCAAAAAAAAATTTGTTACTTTAAAGATGAACTACTGCTATTGGACATCTAGAGCAATTTATAAAAGTAAAAAAAATGTCAGATTACATTTTGAGGTTACCAACAATTTCCAAACTTGGCCTATTTGCACTATACCCAGTACTGACTGCACTATACCCAGTACACTCACTGCATTCTCTATATTTCTATGTCCATTATTACAATACTAGAGAATTCAACTATTGATTTGTATTTATACAATTGCCTTAAAAGAATTCTTACTTTTCCAGAAATAGATTTCTATATCCTGCAAGATTCTTCCAGTCATGCTACCTAAAATAAAAATACCACTTAGCTGTTTTGCTCTAAAACAACTTTCACAAATAAAATTCAAGATCCTGTCCAGAGCAGACTTGAAACAATTAGATTGTATGGGATATATCACAACAGTGCTGGGACGGACTAAGCTGTGACATAAATAAATATTTACCTTGATAACATGGCATGGAGGAGAGAAATGTAGCTCTTCAAAAATAAAGATTCATAAAATATCACAGGGGCAGTAATTAGGACGACAAAAAAAATATCACACAAGCAGTTCTTAGATGTGTAAATATAAATAAATACTATACATCTATTTCTAGCTATTAAATAAGAACAGTAAGTCTAAGAGAGATAACCCAACATATAATACTTTGGTGTCAATGACACTGTTCATTTGAACATGTACATGCAATTAGTATATCTCAGTTACAATAAATTATAAAATAATATCATTAGACACACAGTATAAGTGACATAAGACAGTAAAAATAAACAATGTCTTTCAACTGATGATTTGAAAGGATTTCATAACTATGAGCAAGAGGGAAAAAAAATCAAGTTTTCTGATGTAATAAAATGAATAAAAAACTATTGAAGAAACAACCAAAAAAAAAAAAACAGGAAGTTGATAATAATGCAAATTGGGGAAAATTTTGCAAAACAAAGAAACTTTAAAGAATTGCCTACAGAAAATTGTAGACCTGTAGGGAATAAAAAGATGAATGGACAGACTTGTAGAATATCAATACAAAAAATATAAACTGCAGAAAAATGAATACACCAATAAAAAATAATCCTTAATAAAAAAGATGTATGCATCAATAATTCAGATCAAATAAAATAAAAGTTTTTGTCAACATACAAAACTAACATGTACAATATTTATGCTCATCAAAAAATATAATCTGTGAAAAGACTAGAGATCAGTGAAAGATCTACAAAATTCTTGAGACTGAGTTCAATGGGGGATTCAGTGTATTAAAGTTGTCTTGTCAGTGTTCATAAACAGCTCGAAGTACATCCACTGGTTTCTTCTCCTCCTCTTCCAGATGGGCTCCTTCCTGCATCTCATAACGATTCATCAGCAGATTTCTAAAGGCAAAATGACTCAATCCTAAGTCACTTGTCAGTAGCGCCACCCAATCAAATGTGAACTCCATAATAGCTTTCTGAAATGTGTTAAACAAGAAATATTTTAAATACATGCAATATGAATCTCAATGACAATAGCAATGAGATCTCTTGGTGTCATTAGATTATTTACTAATATTTTAAATATTCTTTAGTTTTTAATGTCAAGGCTGGCCTGGTGGTAAGCTTATTTGAGATCTGAGTAAAATGGGTTTCCAGGCTACTAAAAATAAATGGACACTGTAACACGACCTGGGGAAGTAAAGGATGGAAGTTTAAGAGATGGGTAAAGTAGTAGCCATTGGTCTTAGTAGTTGTAAAGCTATACTTTATTTTCCAACTATACAGCTATAAGACATAAAATAAAGAGAGGACTTATAGAATTTGAGGGCTAGAAAATTGTGTAGCTGTTGAGTAGCGTTGTAAGGGGGGATGGCACATGTATTCCATCAGTAGCGTAGCACAGGTATCAGGGATGTGCTTTTTGGAATATACAATTGCCAAACTGATGGGCCTAAGAAGTATTTGTGCATACCTTATAATAGGGGGTTGTGGGCCCTTCATTTGTAGAATGAAAGATACAAAAAAGGACACTGCATTGGGCAGCTAGAAAATTGTTTTGGTTGTGGGGAAACGTTGCAATGTGAGTGTTTTTATCGAGAGGTTTAAGGCAAATTAAACATATACCAACTATTTAAACAGAGGCATACCATAGGTATCAGCTAGTATAGTAATGATAATAAGGCAATGACAAGAGAAAAATGTCAAAAACAAAAATATTCTCTAACATTTCCCAAATGCCTAAGTCTGCAGAAGTTAACACTAATAAAATTAAAAAGTCACCATACAAATTAACCTGATTAAAACTGGATGATCCAAGACTATCCATCTCCTTGACAGGGTCAAAGGTTGAAATTTTCTGATGTTCTATCAAATCTAATTTAAAGCTGTTCTTTTTCTGTCTACTTTCTGTAGCAGTAACCAGAGGAGGAGAAATGTCCATCTGTTCCAGCAGCCAGGGACCATTGTTTCTGACCAAGTTACAAAGTGTCTTCAACTTTTGAAAACCTAATCAGGAAATCAGTACACAAACACTCTTCATTATTTGTTCCTATTGAAGATAAATCTCAATGTTCATCCTGATACTATTCAGCTAAACCAGCATTTCTCAACCCATGTGAGACAAGGGGGACATTGAAAGTACATTATTACCAATATTACAAAATGTGTTACTTAAACACAGCAATCAAGTACATTACATAATCTCTCACAATGAAGCAACAGTCTTTTCCAACCTGTTGAATGGGTTTGTGTCAGTTATAGCTCCAGACAGCTAGTACAACTGACGGTTACAGACATATATATCCAAACTTAGTTAACAAGAAAAACATAGAAAATACTTTTAAAAAAACAAAGCTTATATTAAGTGTAATTGTATCAATTAGTTTGGTAGTTTGGATCAGTCATGTAATTGTTGTATAATCGACCTAGGCATAATAATCTGTGTGATTATAAACATTTTTACCAATTGTTTTTGTTCAGCTTTTAGCCTTTCTCAATGCACTATGATCCTATCATTTCTCTGCAGTTGTAAAAAGGGAAGGGGAGGAGAGAATGGGGTATCTTGGTGAATGTTTACATGATTGTTTTTTAAATGCATAAAAAAAAATTTAACTCAGGGCTCAAGAGATTTCAAGAGGAATAATTCAGCTTGTACCACATCTGTCAAGTATGATTTCTTTCCCTTATTAAAGATACCAAATAAAATAATTAATTACCAATAGTTAATTAACTAATTAGTTAACTTTTTAAACTGATTCTTGTGTTGTCAAATAAAAGAAATAGTTGTGCAAAATTTCAGCTTAATCCAAGATTGGGTGTGTGAGAACTAATGTGTACAAACTTTTTTTAGTAACTTGCTTTCAAAAAGAGCACCAAGCAGAATGTGGCCTCTGAATGAGACAGCTAGAGATTTCTTACACAAGGCCACAGATACACAACTGAGACCAAAACAAAAATATATTCTGCAAATGACAGAGGGAGCTGGTGAAAAGAGAACCAACCAACTGTCAATCAACACTTACCACTGTGCTGGACAAAACCATGTGAAATACTGCACTCCTTATTAATCTTGGGACTCGAAGAATAGCCTTTATATTATGAATAATTTACTTGTTTTTAAGGAAATTTGTCATGATAAAAAAAAGTTGAGACTGAAAATAATCAGAAATTTCTCCTTTTTTTTTTCAAGTAACACTTTAGCAAGAAGCTGTTCAAATCTTGACTTTCATTTATATTCACATTCAAAAACTATGGTGACAGAAACACTTTATACTTTATTACAACAGCAACAGCTTTAAATTGCTTTACCTTTTGGTGTGTCCATTATAGTTGCAGCCATCACAGAAAACATGTGATCTTGAAATATTATTGTAGTCGAGTCACTTATGTCTGTACTGGTATGGCTGTGAAATCTAAAGGTTCATATAAAATGCATTGCTTGAAAAACTTTATTAGCAAATTGGAAATGTTCAAAGAAATATTAAAAATATATTATAAAAAAGTGTTTAAAAGTTAAATTTAAAAACAATTGTCTTGCACTAATTGAACAAAAAAATATTTTTTTTAAACTAAAACATTCAGTTTAAACTAGAACAAAAAAATCTATGCCTTTCTTCATGAATTTAATTTTAACTTAGAATTCTTCTTTTAATAATAAAATGTTGAGATTTCATCCAATAAGGATTGATAAGAAAATGTTATATTTTTTTTTTTTAAATCTAATTAAAAAAAAATGAGTTTTAATTTTCAGTTTTTTAGTTTGAAATGTTTGTCAATGGGACATTATAAAACTGTTAGTTCCAAACTCCCCTTCCATTAGGATGCTATTCCACATTATTTAATAATAATTAATGTTTATCTTAAAGCATTTGTTTGGCACAAGTGAGCTTAGGACTTAGGATGCATGCAGTTTCTTTTTGCCTTGTGAAGTTTCTTTCCCCCCACATCCCAACCTGAAGCATTACATATAGTGTTAAGGAAACAGTAAATAAAATTTTGACTGTAAAAGAAACTGTATCAAGTTTTAATAAGGTCAAAAGCTAATAAATAACTTAAAGGGAAACTATGATGGTTTTGACAATTTTTCATATAATATGTGTTTCAAATTACAGATAAGGAATATATAATTCTTTTTATTTTATTTTTAATAATAACTTAGTATTTAATATTTTTCTGACATAATTTTTCTAATTTTTCATCAGAGTGTCCCTTTACATAGGCATGCAACAAACTTACTCATCAGCGATGTAAGATCTAATACTTTGTATTTTTATCTGAAGCCAATCTTTGTGAACTTTGATAAATCTGGCAGCAAAGTGTGGAGTGAGGGGACCTGGGTGGACAAAGAAAACTTGGAATAGTGTTAGGAAAAATAGTGATCAAAATATAACCAAATAAAATTTTCAGAAAGACAAAAAGATAAGGGCACATTTCTTATTCTGTATGATAGGACAAATTCGTACAAGTGCTCCTTCTTCCCCAGTGCCATTAGAGAATGAAATAGGTTGCCTGAATCAGCCAGGAAAACCAATGATTTGGCAGACTTTAAATCACTGATTTACCTGCATGATTAGATTGACACATGAAATGCATAGGACATAATTACCTTCTTTTAATTAAATAGAGAATGAAATAGGTTGCCTGAATCAGCCAGGAAAACCAATGATTTGGCAGACTTTAAATCACTGATTAACCTGCATGATTAGATTGACACATGAAATGCGTAGGACGTAATTACCTTCTATAAGTAATGTCTGTAATCTATATAATAAGAGAAGTTATCTCAAGCGAGGTTAAATATTCATGGAATAGATGATGGACAGTGAAGATTTTAAAAAAAAGACTTGGTTTGAAGTATGACAGAATAACAGGCTGCTATTTGAGACCAGATGAATCCTGCCAAGAATTCTTAAGCTCATATTAAATATCAAGAGACAAACAAAGGGATATAACTCAAGATATGCATATGTCCTAATTTAATGCTGTTTTGTTAGAATAGAATACATTTCTATATTTGACAAAGAATGCAACATATAGAAAAATATGTCTTACCTTTGCCATAGACCAGAACATGAAACAATGTATCAGACAAAGTATACATATAGCTCCTGGCATCACTGGAGATCACAGAGCCCATTTTGTCCAGTCCTGCAGCCAAGTGACCTAAGCGTATCCACAGAGCCCAAGCAATGATCTGTGTAAACAAAAGAATAAAATGTATGCAAATGGTCAAAGAAATAATAAAAAAAGAAAAAAAATTTTCTGATTTTTTATTTTTAATATCATTGAAGGACAAACAAAAATTAAGTAAATTTCCTTATCATATTACAAAATTGCTTGAAAGAGCACTAATTTCAAAAGAATTGCTTAATAAAGGACTTTCATTCAGAGCATAAAAATAGATTTCAGAAGCCTCTTAGCCTCGACAGGTTGGGGAAAGAACTGCAATGATGTTATTATGATCACTGCAGCTTGTTCAAATGTGAGATCAGAAAAAAAAAGAACCAGAATGAAAGCAATTGGAAGAACAAACAATATCTCATCTTTATATCTTATCTTAATGGAACTTTCCTAAGATAGCCCTAGCATTGTAAAACAACTATAAAAAAATCTTTAAGGAACTTGACAACAGATAGATATATCTTTAAGAAACAAAAGCTTGACCTGAATATAAAAAAAAACTAAAGATTGATGGTACAAGGTAAGGGGAGAATGATGTAATGTGTTGTTTTCCCTGATTGAATATGACAGGGGTTTCTAAGGAAATACTGGAATATAGGCAATAAGGGATAATTTGAATATTTGGTGGGAAACGTGGTCGGGAGGCTAAGTAATTGAACTTAGCTTGGCTACCTATAATGGGGGCTCAAGGTTTGACACCCGACTCGGGCAGAGTTGTGTTTACTGAGCGCCTAAAGGCAGCACGGAAAAACCTTTTCCTATATACCTTCTACCCCCCAACTGAGATTGGACCAAAGCGCTCTGAGCATGCTATAAGCATGAAAGTAGCACTATATAAAAGCCTTAATTTATTTATTTATTAAATCAACTAATACACAATATATCAGAGCACAAATGTGTAAATAAAAACAGTAAAATAATAACAGTTATAAACATGTTAGAAGTACAAAACTGACTAACTGATCAACTGATTCACTTTGTTTGTTTGTATTTAAAATTTCTTTTCCAATCACTTCAAGTCCTTATTGCATATTTTTGATTGGTCAACATTTGATTTGGTTTCTCTTGAAAACTTTGCTAACTCTTGACACTTACATGGAATGCCACGCAATTGTAACTGGTCTTGATCCCTTGTTCTTTACAATTTTGGTCAATGGCATTAAATAAACAACAAACAGCAGCAGGAAGCACCACCACACATTTTTCTATTTCTGTGATGACCAGCTGGACACAGTGAGTAAGAACTTCTCTGGTATCTGGGTACAAAATAAAAAGTTTTTTTTTTAAACTTTTACATTTTCCTACTAATGAGAATAAAAAAATAGCTCCTCTACTAATTCAATAGTTTGGGAAATAGAAATACTAAAGAATGCAAAGATTATTTTTCTTTGATTTTATAGACATTGTATAACTAACCTGGTGGTTTAGTATGATCCCTGAGAGAATAATTTGGAGGACAACCACATGGAAGGTCAGCTACATAAGAGATGACTGGCCTGATATATTTCTCTGATGTTTTCACACGGTTGACATAACGTAACATTGGTTCTATTGTTCTGTGAACAGTCACAGAAATGTTTTTATACAAAAATATTGTTCCAATGATTGAAAAGTAATTAATCTTCATAAATATTTGTTTTTTTTCTTTCTCAGGGTGTTTAATTTAGCAATTAAATTAACCTGAAAAAACATAACTAATTTCAAAATGCTAAAAAATACACTATTTCAAAAGATTTTTTGTTTCCCAAAAATAATAAAGGCAGATAAAACAATACTGATGTCAGTATTATGAAGATGTGTGTAGAGATAATATTATTTTTTTTTTGTTGTGACTTGTGTTTGTCACATGCTAAGTTGAAGAGACATTCATTGTTAAGTCAGACTTTAGTAAGGAAGGTAATATGGTGTAGAGATTATGTTCAAGTACTATTAGTGTGGTGGAGAAATAATAGACAGGGGTTCCTTGGCTAGATGAAAAAAGTTAATGTAAATTTAAAGATACCTGTTACACTGATAAGTCGCTGTATTTACTCAGGTTTATATGATAACTAACATCTTTTTCAATTTAGAAAATTTGATTTATTCAACTGTTCTGGAAGGATGGTGTATTTTTTAAATAAAATCAATAATCAGAGAAGGGAGAGATTTTTATTGCAAATAAATGATTTTATTCTAGTTAAATAATGATGGCAGCCTGGTCGTCGACAATGGTTTCAGGTTTCTATACTGTATACTGTGGGAGGTTTGGTCTAGGGTGTAGATTAGCTTTAACTATAAATGAACATCCAAACATGTAAAACATTTTACAAAAAAACAACAACAACATGGAGCTGTAGTTTATATAAAAATCCAACATTTTGACAAATCTTACCAGAGACCACATAGTAGTATACCACCTGAACCATACAAGGTTTCTGACAAGAATGAGACTTACAAATGGAGTATTGCTTACACAAGAGCAGGCAAAATCATTAGTTAAATTTTGTAGAGAGTTTTATTGAAATGTTTGGTTCTAAGACTGCATGTAAACAAAATTATGATTAAAGTATTTTTTTTTTGAGACTTTAGGCCACTGTTGAGTTAATAATACATTATGTGTTACTTATCAGCTTGTTTAGTTACCTCAGATTCTGCCCCAATTTAACCAATATATACTACACTATATTACTAAAAAAAAAATGTAGTGTCTGCTAACTAGATTGTTTTACTTTACAAGTTTCTGTCATTTAGAACTACAGATTATTAAGTCCTAATCCAAACTTCCTCAGGGATGGCAGTAGGCAGGATTCAAACTCAGGGCCTTCAAGGAGAGAGCCCTAAGCACATTTTACACAACCAGGCAGCCATCTTGGATTTCATGAGCATAATGAATAAAACTGTAATTGTGTTAACACCAGGTAGAATTTTGAATGGGAGATTACTTGCTTTATAAAAATTTAAAGTTTTTAAGAAAAAGGCTTTCAGCAGTGGACAGTCAGCAAAACTTACTCATCCTTAAATTAAAAAAAAAAAAATGGCACAAAAAAGTATTGCCAATATAATGCAAAACTAAAGAAAAAGTTAATGATGAAATCAACCCAAAACGATGCTTACAATCTTACATTCCTGATTTAAGCTTCATTTTGAGGGGTATTGTCACAAAACCAGTAGCATGCTTAAAATAATGTATTAGCTCACCTATCTATAAAAGGATCCAGAATTTGAAAAACAGATATCAACCATTCAGGAATCTAATGACAAAAAGAAAATGCTACATGTTGAACAACATACCAATAGCATGGATTGGTATCAACCTCTAATCTCAACCTAGTGTGTGTGCAGCAATACATAGTAGGAGGCTAATGAGTTTAATGCTTACTGTCATTCTCGGAGTCACTTGTGGATTCTTTAGATTAAACATTTCCCAAAGGGCACATCTGTTGAATAGTTAGAACTAGTTAGTATTCATGATAAAATGGACCAATAAGATAATCTTATCTAGATATACAATATAAAACTACTCTAGATAAAAATAAACAAGGTAACAAAGACAGTTAGTGTGAAAACACAAACTCTAAATTAACCCCCGAAGTTGTCCACCCAGGCAGGTTTCAATATTTTCAGAAAGAACATCAGGATGAAATTCTATCAAAGACAAATGACAGAGAAGAATGGAGAAAAAAAGTTGACAGATCTTGTGTGGTGCCCCAGCGGTCCAGCAGACCAAAGGAAAGGTGAAAGTGAATGTGAAGTTTGATGTGAACCTGGCCTAACTGATGTCTTATAATGAACATTTAATTGATCTAGATTTAATTGTTTTGTAAAGTGTCAATCTCTTATTCAAATTCTGAAGAAAAAAAAAATTCCGTAAAATTTTTTTTATTATGTCCAACTTATATGCATACTAAATAGATTTTTTCTCTTTAAAAAAAAGAAAACTTTTTTTTGTGTGTAAATGTAGTAGTTAGTATGACAGAGCTTACATAACTTAGCAATACAAATGTAATAAAAAAATATTTTTGACAAAAAATGTAAAACCATTAACATAAATATGCTAAAAATATGGTAGATAGATATCTCCCCATCTAAAGAGCCTCCAGTGTTTGTTACTATTAATAGTTGTAAAAGTGGTGTGTATTTTTGTGAAAAAACTGCTTGCATAAGTGATTTAAAAAATTAGATTTTTTGTTTTTAGAAAAGAAAAAAGTAGCCGCTGCATCAGAACTTTAAATGATCTAAGATATTATGGTGTCTTTTCTAGATTACGAGATCTAAATGGGACGGACGAATGGACAGACATTCCACACAAAACTAATAACATCTTTTCCCCTTTCCAGGGCTGCTAAAATTACAAGTCAAGAAGTACAGACCTGTCAATGGTGGCCACTACACATTTGGCCAGAGCATTGGGGAAGTAAGTTATATGGGTTATGACATGAACTAATGCATCAGAAACTTGCTGAACATCAGATGGATTCTCAGAGTCGATTGTCACACTAGTCAGATCCAAGCTGAGGGACATGGGGCTGGAGTCCAGAGGAGAACTGGAGTCAGTGGAACTATGACTAGAATGCAGGTCAATTAGAATTGCAGGGGAGATTTCTGTACTTATGCTGGTGGCCAGTGGAGCTTTGGTTCTAAATGAGAAACATTTTGATACATAAGTAAAATCTAAAACAGCCAAAGTTATTTGCAACATTTCAGTAGAATACATTTCAGCATTAAATTACATTTCAGTAGAATATATTTCAACATTGAATTTTTTTTTCAGCTTGTCTTTAATATTAGTATTGATATAATTGAACTTAAAAAAAATTGTTTTTGTTTTACATTTCTAAATAAGCATCAACAATTATCTTAATAGTGATAATTCTAGAGGAAGAAAGAAAACAGTGTCTTTTTTAGAAAGAGAAATCATGTGAAACAATAGGAGACTTTTTAACTGAAATAGTATCCTAATTGCAGAATTTGATAACACATCTGGTGGCTAATAAGATCTAGTTAGTGCTATCCCCTAACCTGAATACCAGAAACAGATTATTCTAATTGGTACGTCATTATAACTCTTAGTTTTGGGGAAAAACCTTGTCACTAATGTACCTGTACAGTTACCTGAGTGTGTTAGCCAACTGTGAGGTCTGTGTACCTTCTAACATACAGCTTCGTGTTAGCAGTAGTACACACAAATTTTGTTCCTTCATTAGCAGAGCCTTGAATTGAAAAGAACATTGTTTGAATAGGATTTGATGAAACTAAAGTGTAGTTTGATGTAAACAAAAAAAAGTAACAGACATTGCATGGAGCAACTCACTTGAGTTAACAGTGCCCAATCTGTCTGGGGTTGGTTTAGAAACAGACTCAAGTGTAGATACAGTGCTGATGCTGTCTGCATGTCATCATAGCTACATCACATTGGAAAGAATAAAAATTATTATAACATATACTCACATTTATGGCACATATCAGAAAAATATTTTTATAGATGTCAAACTAATTTAAAAATGATACCAAAATAATTCATCAACAAATTAGTATGAATTTTTTTTTCTATGTTACAAATGTTTTGCTACATTCAAAACTAATGTTTAAAACAGAAACTGGACTTACTGTTTGGTTCCTGAATGTATTAATGCTGGCCATACCCAATGCAGCCACTGTGTGTTATGACCACCTTCTGAGTTATCTCCACTTCCTTGACTTTCTAACTTGCGATGAAAACCTCTCTTGAAAACTCTAAAAAATGTACATGTACAGTTTGAAGTAAAGTACCCATTTCAGACCTTGTTATCTATGGGACAGATAATGCAAAGGTTATCTGTATGTGGCCCACAATTAATGAGGATGTCATGTGGCCAACACAATAACCAACTGCCTTACTTGCCAAGAGCTTTACCACTCAGCCACTGCACCTCCCAGTTTTATATATATGACATTACTTTTGTTTGAGAGAGGAAGTTGATTTTGCTATTGTAATGTATATTATAGAGCAAAATTTTTTTCATAATTGAGAAGAAATTAGTTTTTTTTATGCTCTATTTAATTTAGATGTTTCTAAAAAAGAAAACAATTCTAAATTAAAAAGTTTTACTCTTCAAGTTAAATAGCAATTTGAATTAGCCATTGATATTTCTGATTGATAAAGGCAAAGAAATCTTGAATAGTGCTTTGTAGAAAGTAGTTTGTAGTGGGAATTTTTTTTTCATCTTTAACATGAGAGGATGGCCCTAAACTGTATGGGGTCATGATTCTGATGTAGATGTCTAGCAGGTGGGCAAGATGTTGGGACAGTTGGAGAGACTTGCTCAGAACTGAGACCCCTGGAGAAAAGCTGGTTGACTTGGTGACCAATGCCTCAGATGGGACCATGGGCAGAGATATCTTTGTGAATACAAAAGTGAAGCATAGTGCTAAAATAAATGATATATACATGTTACTTATATAGCTTGAGCACTATAAGACAATACTTTGACTGAGATAAACTTGATGAGCAAAATATGGTGAAAAAACAACTACCCTATATTTAATTCACCAGCTTTTCTTTCATTAAAAATATTGTCTTCTTGTGCTGCAGTTATACTAGTAACAACTATTCAATATATATGTTATGGAAATTCAAGAATGATTTATAGATATGCCATTGTAATTGAGCTATGACCATGAAGTCAATGTCTACAACAGACAAGTCTGTTACCTGTACAGTGTTTCAATGGGAGAAGCAACAACAGCCAGAACAGCCAATAAGTTGGAGCACAGATTGTGGATGCTGTAATGTGGATGTTGATTGTGACCTGCATCCAGGTACTGTGAGAGAGAGTAGCTAGACTTGAGTAAATGATCAGCCACACATAACAGAACAGCTGTGATGTCATATCTGAAATTAAACATTAACTTTTTCAATGCATTTTCTAAGCATGGAGTTAGAAGGGAAACATTTTCCAAAAACAGTTTAAGATTTTTGAAGGTTTGAGATAATCCAAACATCTTATTGGCTTACTAGAAGACAAGCTCCTAAATTTGTTCAAAAACACACAAAAAATATAACAGCTAAGAAAGGTCAAACTATCCTTCCAGGTGTTGCTGATTTGTTTATGAGAGACTTTGCAAATCCAGTACTTGCCTTTTTTTTTTTAAATAATGTTGCAGATTTTTTGTATTTTATAAAGTCACACAAAAACCTAACTGCCCGATGTAAACCAATGTAACCAACAAGAAAGAAATTGCCACTTTAAATCAGCAAAAAGATGACTTTGTTCAGAATAAATTAAAGAAAACAAAAAAATGATAGATTGAAAAACCTGAACTGTTTAGTTCTACGTCGACTGGGTTTCACTCTAGAATATCTCTGAGTCAGTAGGAGCAGTGAGTCCTGAAGTATGGAACCAAAAAGGCTCTGTGCCAGTCTAGGTGGAAGAATGTCCCACATATCATGCTGCAAACCTCGCAAGTGGTAGTTCCACATCTGGATTGTGAAGGAACATCGTTCGTCCTGAGCACAAAGAAAATAACTTTTCACTTTCTTAAAAATAATACATTTTTAATATACAAAAATGTGAATGATCTTTAAGTACACAACAGTGATAAAATCAACAGTCTAAAAGTGAGACTAAATTTAGGCCTTGTCAGTTCTTTTTTTGTGACTGAACGCACCGGTACTGTGTGCGGAACCTTTTTCAATGTGGATAAAAAATTATTATTTTTCTTGTATTTTAACATTTATTATCAATTTATTAGTAGTTATAAATTAGGCAATCCATCACTGAGTACTGGCACCTTTTTTTTTTTGTTTGTTTCTTTTACAAAAAAACACTGGGCCTTGTTGAGCTGAATGTGTTAGGACTGATAAGCTCTAACAGTCTAAAAGAGCACAAAGGACTGAAGTTAAATATTATTGTGGTAGCATAAGTTGAACCAACCTCATAAAAATCTTTGATTTCACTCCAGTTTCCACTTTCAGCATCAGCCAGCACAGCTATAGAGATGAACTGGTGATGTAGCTGCAATAAGTGTTTACCCAGGCCATCAACTAGGTCAGTATACTGCTTCAGTAAACTGGACATGAATTTTTTACTGCAATGAAAAAGAACCAAAATACATTTTAGAAAGTTATAAACAAAACATTGTAATTAATCATTTCATGTGACTTAACCTTTTTTTTTTATCAATATTTTAAAAGTATCATAAAGTGAGCTTTTATATTGCAAAAATTAATGAATTAATAAATTAAAGATAAAGATAAATGTTTAATCAGCATGCCTTTGTGTAACATTATGCAAAATATAGTTACTTGAGTACAAGAAATGTTCTGATTTGAAGGGACATTAATGACCAAACTCTCTAACTTACCCATTGTCTTCAGCAGAAAGGACATTTTCTAAATAGTTTAAATAATTTTTTATGTGCACAGCATTGGACATAATGATTAGCAACTGTTTTAATTGGCCTTTATGAGGCAAGTCTTTGCTTAACTGTAGAAAAAAAACAACATAAAGGGGTAACAGATAGTAAGATTCTAGGTAAATAGACAAACATATATTTCAATTTTAATTTTGAATTTTGTATAATGAATAAGACCAACAATAAAAAATAAAATAAAATTGTAGTCTATAGAATGCACTTTTTGAAATAATGTTTTAGAAACCAACTTACTGAAACACAATGAAGGTTAAAATTTTTGACAGCAATGCCGATAGAATCAATAAATGCCATTTTAACAGGAATCAAACATCCTTCTATGCCAGCTCTTGCCAATGGAAGCAGTTCATTAACAGCTTGGATAAAGTCTTGTGTACCCTGGCAGAAAAACAAACATTATGATATACTTTATATGATATACTTTATGCTTCATTACAATTCACCAATAGGATATTCAACTACACAATCACCAACCATGTTGCTGTTAAAAATTATCAATGTGAAATAATAAAAAGTATTAACAATCACAAAGTAACTTACTTTTGAGACAATCCTTGGATGATCTGTCCCATCATTCAACTGGACAAAGTCCACTTCGGCCATTTCTAAACAGTGTTCTGTGACCCATTGGGAAGTCTCATGTGCCAGAGATGATGACATTGTCAGGTCCAACTTAGTCTCAATGGCAGTAGCCAGACTAGGGGCTATCTTCTTGAAGATCAGTCTCCAGTCCCATCTACATTTGTCCTCAGATCTGTTTCTTTCCACAACTGAACAAGACAAGAAGCAATATTTCATATGAATACTGAAGTGAGAGTGGTGCTGTCAGTAGCCCATTGAAAAGTGTGAAGTTACTTATTGAATGTTTCTAACTTCTTAAACACTTTGTACTTTTTTTTTTCTTTTTTTTTTGAAAGATGAAGTTCAATACTCCCAAGGGTTACAGGTGAAAAAACATGGGTAAAAAAAGGTTAGTCATACAAAAGGTTCTCTCAATAAATTAAAATATGGTAAATAAATGTTGGTGAAAACTTTTCAGTTGGCATTGGAGTACATTGAAGTATCATTGTAAACATATACAGATTTGGATCATTATTCCCCCCTGGAGTCTTGAGAAAGTCTTTTCATTGCAAACATATACAGATTTGGATCATTATTCCCCTGGAGTCTTGAGAAAGTCTTTTCATTGTAAACATATACAGATTTTTGGATCATTATTCCCCCTGGAGTCTTGAAAAAGTCTTTTCATTGTAAACATAGACAGATTTATGATCATTATTCCCCTTGGAGTCTTGAGAAAGTCTTTTCATTGTAAACATATACATATTAATGATCATTATTCCCCTTGGAGTCTTGAGAAAGTCTTTTCATTGCAAATATAAAAGCAAAATGAAATGAATGATGGGAAAATGATTAACTGTCCAGGAAATCATGACTTTCTTGTTAATTTTCATTTTAAAAAAGGTAACATAACTTTATAATTAAAACTTAATTAGTCTGAGGACACAGTTTCAGTCATGACCAAAGTGGGGGGGGGGGGGGGGGGAAATCCTCTTATTACAACCTCTGCAGTTATGCATTTATGTTATTTATGTTTCTGTCCAAGTCCAAGTGGTGGCTAACCTTGAGACTACTAGTAGAAAAGTGAGCCATTCCAATCTGGCAGGTTTTGTACTGATGTTATCAAAGAAGGTATTCTCACCTACTCGACTCTATGGCTGCAAAAAGTAGAGGATGTTGAAGATAAATGATAGAATTCAAATCAATGTAACCAAATAACAAAGCTTTAAAGTTATTGATCATTTACCTTTTGGAGGTGGTGGATTGTCTGTAGGAGGCAAATGTAGGACAGGGCTGGAAGATTCATTGGCTGTGTCTGTACTGCTGAAACTGCTTCCTAAGTTTAATGAGTGACGTTTCAGTTCTGGACTGGAACTTGGTTTTAAAACACCTGTTAGTAACAGTGCATATTAATTAAAAGCTAGTAAGGTTTGCATATTATACACTGTTGTAATGGATTGAAATTTTAACTAATGTATTTTGTCCACAATATTATTTTTTAAATCCTAATTAGCACACAACCTTTTGTGATTTGTTCTTCTCTTATATGCTGGTTTACTTCAAACTGATACACTTTGTATAGAGCAGAACATTATTAAATAGTCAACAGCTATTCATTTTTTTTTAAGTAGCTAAATACAAAAAATGAAGTTATGGCCATGTTAACAAGGATAAAGAATTTAAAAAGGCAAAATATACAAACAATAAGATTAAAGATAAAAGAAAGCTTGATACCTCTAAGACTTGATTTTTTTTTCACTTTCTTAGCTGTTGGTAAACCTGTGACCTCCCAAGAAGTCATCTTGGTCAGAGTATCCAGGAAATCCTCCAGCTTCATCAAGGACATGGCAATGTGTTTCAGTGCAGTCATGCAGTCCTTGGGGAATGTCATGCTGCCTTGTTTCTGTAGACACAATGGTAAGGTATTAGTAATACAATTGTTTTACTTTTACTTAAAGTGTCAATATTGGCCTTGATAATCAAAGTGCTTATATTCTACCAAATTCAATGATTTATGATACTTTTTGCAGAAAGAATATTTCATTCTTTATGTTGGCTACTAGACATCCCTATCTTACATCATTTGTATCCACACAGATTGCAAGGCCTCTAAGGCAGTATTGGGACTATGAAAATCAACTGCCAGATCAGAATGAAATAAATCCTCCAGGATAAATGTGAATGAGCAGTAAGGCTTGTGAACTACAATTTTTTAAATAAAAAACAATAAAACTGTTAATACACAAGACACCATGCGCTAACAATTTGGCCAAGCATTTTTTGTTTTAAATCTATTACTTTATACTAGATAAATGGACAAGTAATTCAGTTTCTATAATCACCTGTAATTTTGGACCAGCACTTTTGTCTTTATCTGGTTTGTAGCTAGATGCTAAGAACATTGTGTCTAGACTTTGAGAAAAACTTGGGGTCTTGGAAGCCCAGGGTTCATTCAGGGGTACAGCTGTTAGGTGAGCAAATCAAGAATGTATATTTCGTAAAATAACACTGGCAAAAAAAATCAAAAAATCAAAGAATGTGACTTAAATGTATGTCCTACCACCCAAACTTCCTCGCTGTCCAGTCTTAGGGGACTTGCTGCCTGCTGCATCAATCTTTGCAAGACCATGATCACTTTTAGAAGATTTGACCACTTTTTTGTTAAAGTCTCTGATGTCATCAGCTATCTCTTCCACCAGCACTGACATTTCATCTGAGTACTTCTCCAGGTACAAATCATGTAGAATTCTATACATACCTGGTAAATGATGAAACAAACTCTAAGATGTATACTTATTAATTCCATTAAGACTGTTAACTAGTCATCTACTTGAGTATTCTACTTTTTAAGAAATACTTATACATTTGTCACTAGTGGGACTTCTTTTAAGTATATATTCTTGTGATGTCACAATGGGCTCTCTAGAAATTGAGGATATGCATAACTTGTATATGAAAAAAATGCTATGATTAGGGTTGAGATTAAATATATAGGAAAATTATTATTTTGAAGAACAAAGGACCATTGATTAGCAAAACAATTCTATAGTCAAACAGAAAAAAAACAACAACTACATGAGTAATTTGACTAACCTCCAATTTTTTTGAAAACACCAGTACACAGAACAGAAAAGTCTTCCTCAATCATTTCAATGATTTTGTCCGCTACCGTCATACAGTTACAACAAAACTCTTTGTAATTCACATTCTCTGAATCATTGTCAGGCAGCAAGGAACGAAACAAGATTTCTAACTGTTGGCTTCTCACATTTCTGTAGGTCACCCAAGCATCCTCATCACTAGCAAGGGTCCTGAGCCCACCAACCAGCTCAAGTCTTCTCTCTATGACAGCCCAGGAGCTTCTCAGGTTCTGACCAAGTGGTGGTATTTGAAGCAGTTCGGTGATAATGTGCTTTTGTATACTTTTGGTTAGTTTGAACCATTTATTTTCAATCAACTGCAAGTAATAAAAAACAACTAAAACTAATTCGAAAATACTCTAAGTTAATAAAGTTATTTAATTTTTTCTTAATGTCAAAATATTAGATGCTATGTATAATTGGGGAAAGATGAGGTTTGCAAATAAAAAAAAGGTATTTTACTGCTCTGAGCTACTACAACAAACACATTCCCATGTCTTTCAATTTTCGAACCTATGGCTTCATGTCAATGTTCACTTGAATTAAGTTGAACAATAAAAATATATATTTATTTACTTAACTGTAACGACCAGGCACAATTCAAATGTTTCTTTAAAGAAAGTAATTGAGAAGCAAAATTAAACTAAAATAAAAAGAAACAAAAAAGAAAACCATTTCACCTGGTCACCCATATCCAACTGAACATTTAGTGAACTGGAGGACTGACTGATGATACTGTTTGGGGAACACCGAAACGGCAGGAGAAGTCCTTCTTCAGATGCTAATCCTAACATTTCTTGCAATATAGATTCTTCACTGCCAGGGTTTTTCTCCAAAGAATCACACTTACAAAAAAAAATATATATAAAAATATATAATCTATAGATATGTTACAGCACAACCAAGATGATAAAACAAAATTGAATTGTATATGCGTATTGTAATTTATTTGTACCCTTGTCTGTTATGCCAATGACATGCCATTTAATTAGATATTTACATTGTCACTTGTGTCCCTATCATTTGTGATAGACAATAAAAAGATGATGAACATTTTACATAATTTACAAAGCACTAAAGTAAATAGCAAGCTTATAAATAAAAACAGTAAATAAAAGTGGTAAATACTTTAGAGAACAAGCTTTCAACTCACTAGAGCTACAATAATTGCTACAGCCTCATCTGCAACTGGATCATAGCAAGTGTCTTTTTCAAGAGTATGGCTATTGCACATGTAACCGAGAGCATCTTTTGGTGTTGAAAAAGTCTGACTACTTGGAAGATTATTAGCAGATGTAAGGATTGATTGCAAACAAATATCAAGTCTGAAATTTGAAGTAAATGAAACAAAATATATTAATAATATTGTTTTCTCTTATTTTGCACTTACAAACAAACATTAACCCAATAGCTTCTATTTCTCATTAGGAAAAATCCTTCCCATACCCTAAGTAAGAGGGGCAACTCTGAATAAAAAAAAAATCCTAAAAAATAAACATGAAAAAATAATACAATTTAAGATTCAAAACTAATAAAAAAAACAAATAACTTTGAAAAATATAATGATATGTCTAGTTAAAAAAAATACTTTTAATACCTTTAGAATATAAATGAGCTTCAAAAAATACTCATTTGGGGCTATTCTTTTCAAAAATTCTTTAAGCAATAAAGAATATTTTGGATTTTACTAAAAATAGAATCAGTAATCTCCAAAACAATTTGTAATCATGTCCACAATGAGACTAGAAGAAATCTTTTATTTAAAAAGCTTAAAGCAAGGCTATTTCAAAGGGCATTTTAAAAACATTCTACAATGGTTTAGGACTGACTGCAGAAGGAGCTTATGGGTTAATATCATTATCTTAAGAAACTTTAAATCCCAATGAAATGAAAGGAAACCAAAGCCCTTTAAAAAAAAAAAAATGTTAATAGAAGAATAATGCCTCGTCTTTCTCTAATTTTTTAAATACCTAAATACACTGTAGACATATCTCTCTATATTTTTTAAAATATATATATTAATTATAGAGCTAGAGCTAGTCTAGATTTAGAATCTAGAATTAGTAGTCTAGATAGATATATGTTGGCCTCATTCAGTGGTAGAACAACTATAATTCAACTCGTGGAACACTTTTTCATGTGACTGTGGAACCCTGTTTGGAGAGACATGCCTGTCCACATATATATATATATAGCAGGTTTAGGTGGCTTTGGCTTTGTTGGTATAGGAGCCAGTCAATTTTTGATGGCACGCTTTTCTTCTTTTCACTGTCCAGTTTCTTGGTCATCATCTTTCTCCACATAGTGCGGTCTAGGGCCATGTCTTCCCAATGGTCAGTATCAATATTCACTGTTTTGAGGCCCCATTTTATTACATCCAGGCAATGGAGGTTTTTCGCGAGCCAGACGCAAGTGCCCGTAAAGAATGACTTATGGGATGCTATTGTCCTCCATCTGGTGAACATGTCTGAGTCAGTGCAGGCGGCGTTGTCTGAGGACTGTAAAGATGCTGGGAAGACCCGTTTGCGCAAGGATGTCAGTATTACACACTCTCTCTTGCCATGTGATTTTCAAGATCCTTTGGAGGCAGTGCAAGTGGAATGAATTTAGTTTTCTCTCTTGCTTTGCGTATGTAGTCCATGACTCACTGCCATACTCAGAATGCATGCTATGTAGACCTCCATTTAGGTCACTGTAGTGAGCTTCTGGTTTTCCCAAACTCTTGGTCTGAGTCTACAGAAGATTGATGCAGCCATCCTTATGTGTTTTTTTTTTAACTTCTCTTCTAGAGACAAGGTCATCTTGAATTGTACATCCAAGGTCACAGAATTCATTTATGGCATCTAGCTTGTTATTGTCAATGAGGATGAAGGGTAGCGCTGTAGCAGTTGGTCTCATAATATTTGTTTTCTTTGTGCTAATGGTTAGCCCATACTCTTTACAGGCCTGAGAGAAGCGGGACAATAGTGACTTAAGCTCCTCTTGTGAGTGTGCTACTACCACTGCATAGGTCGCGGATACAGTATCTCTTACGATATATATATCATTGAGTATATTCAAAACAGACTGTTATGTAGTCTAGAATATTAGTAGATCTTGACTCAGATAATAAATAATTGATTATGAGAAGAATTAATATAAGAATTTAATTTAATAAAGAAAGATCCACACTGAGTCACTGATCACAGCCACAGATGTAGTATAATATATATTTATAGATCTATCTAGAATCTAGATCTAATCTATACTTAAATGTCTTAATATAGCTATATTATAATAATTTATATACATTACATTTTTTTTACATATAATCATACAGATTATAGTGATATACAATATATACTAACTACTATAACTTATAATTATTATTTTACTTATTATTACTTTAAGTCAAATTAAGTTAAATACTTATTTTGACTTATACTACTTATAGATTTCTAGATCTAGTAACCTAGTTCTACTAGAAATCTAGATTTATTAATTTAATTAGATCTATAATTATAACTATAACTCATATGATTAAGTAATAAGTAGATCTAATCTAGATTAATCTAGAATTGGTAGAATCTACTTAAGTAATTATCTAGATCTATAAATTAGTATATTATAATAGTTTATAATATTATAATTAGGTAATACAAAAAAACCCAACTTAGTCTAGCTAGTTACAGTAGATCTAGATATATTTATTATATTGATCAAGTCACATTCTAGTGTAGTCTAGATTCAATCTATATAGTTATATAGATCTAGATTTAGATCTATACTTTTTATTTATTTATATACTAATATATAGATCTATAAATCTATCATTCTATCATCTACTCGACTCAGAACTCAGTCTCAACTCAATTAGTCAATACTTGACAATACTGACTGTCGTGTATTGGAATCCAGCTGGCTATCAATGTCGGCTAAAAGACTTTGCAATGATACAGAGCTGGGCACAATGCCTTCATGGAATAAGGCAGCAATAGGGGGGAAATAGTCCGTCGGTCCGTTTTCTTGAGTGTACTGAGACATTTTTTTTTGGAACCCCCTTTTGAAACTAAAAAAACAGGAGACAATATTTTTAGTCCTCCATTTTGTTTATACCTTGACTACAATCACCTCCCTTTGTTGAACATTAAAAAGCTAGATCACATGAATGTTATAGAACAAATAATAAATTATTAGTCCAACTCTATATAAAATGGCATCAAAAGGAAATACCTATATCAAACACTAAAGATTTGTTGAAATACCAGACAAAAAGTTAGGACATAAGCCTATACATATGGCATTAAACAGCTCACAAAGTATAGCCAATTGATACATTCCAATAATGACCTAAGATAAAGATAAAGGCACATTCCTCGTCCCATATGCTAGGACAAATTTGTACAAATACTCCTTCTTCCCTAGTGCTATTAAAACATGGAATGGGTTGCCTGAGCTAGCCAGAAAAACCAGCGACTTGGCAGAATTTAAGTCATTGGTCAATATGCATGACTAAATGCATGACGCGTAGGACGTAATCATCTTCTTTTTTGAAGTAACGTCTGTATTATATAAGATAAAATAAGATAATGTCAGAAGTAAAGGAAAGACTAGCGGCAGGCAACAGAGCTTTCCATAACACACAACTCATACTTAAAAGCAAAAGCATGGAGATTTAAATCCCAGGATAGTTCAGAATGGAAAGGTGTGTTAGAGCAAGCCAGGGCACTCTATGGGCTGTAGTGCCACTGGGATGGATGAACTATGTATTGGTAAAATCAGTATCAATGGCGTAGCATCCATGGCGGGAAGAGATTTCAATGAATCTGAGCCCACGTTCAATAGGCGCCCACTGCTTGTGGCATAGCGTCAAGGAATCATTTTCTAACGGCAATGAGATTCAGATATCCTGATGTACTAAATCTGTTAACATAAATTACTTTGTGTTCATCAAAGGGAAAAAAAGAACGTCTGGAAGCTGCTGAACTTATAGACAAATTAGAGACGTTCTGCTTCAAACATTGTCCGCGTAGTCAGCGTGTCGTAAATGTTTGATAGCAAGAAGCTAGATGTACATAAAGCAGAAAGTCACCAACTGAAGAAGATCTAGATTGAAGTAACAAAACCAACCACTGCTCTGATTGCATTGAATGTCTTTGGTAAATGTACCAATACATTCAAATGACTCAAAAGTTTCCTCCCAATTTACATTCGTCTAGTTGGGGTAGGGGGGCTCACCAAGATATTCCTGAACCCGGGCCCACGGGTAGGTCTACCTTGCTACGCCGCTGATTAGTATTCTCTATAAATTATACAATATTTGAACAAAAGTAATCGGATGAAATATATATACTAAATCTACTAGCTAGTTCTAAAGCCAAAAATCTAGTTCTAGTGTTTTATTTTTAAGAAAAAAAGTTGTTTTTAAATCGAAATAATCTACAGTTCTAAGCACTTTTGTCGGGAACGTGGCCAGTGATCAGAAAGAGGAGGCACACAAAACCAGCGATAGAAAACATCTCAAAAGGGACGGGCCCATTCAAGAAAGAGACTAATTCAGGCCAAAGACAATAAGGAATGGAGAGATGTGATGGTCAACAAAAATTGTGTGGTACCACAACGGTGTAGAATGTAGATGACTGACAAGTGAAAGTTAAGGTGTAACTCTTGCCAGCAAATGCTTATTCTTTTATTTTTATTA